>LZPO01008024.1:169746-186656 GCA_001675575.1 Neotoma lepida
AAGCAGTGGCCTGGTTGTGNAACCCTGCTTTAGTTTATTTTCTTTACTGTAATAAAATACNAAAGGCAGGGTATTTAATAAAGAAAAAAAGTATATTTGGCTTGAAGTAGTTCTGGAGACTCAAGAACANGGTGCTGGCATCTGCTTGGCTCTGGCAAGGTCTAGCCTGGCCGCATTACAATGTGGAGGATGGCATTACGGAGGGGCTGGGAGGGTGGGGAGAGGGAGGGGGAGGAAAGGGGAGGAGGAGAGAGCAGAAGGAGAACTCTGTCACAGGATAGGACCAGAAGCCTGAGAGAGGCTTTGTCACACCCCACCCCCACCCGCTCCCCTGCCCGGGAACTAGCCAGGGCTCATGAGAACTACATGANTCGCCTTTCCTCATGATGGTACATCAGGCCTCACCCCTCAGCTTCCACCCAGAGAACCGAGGTGACCCTGCTGGAACATCACCTTGTCTGGCAACCCGATGGTTCCTGAGGGNCCTCTGGTGGCTCAGAGTAAAGCCACCTGAACTTGAAACCTGTCTCTGGACCTCTGGCCTTGTCCACAGAGNTNTCGTCCTGATCAGGGACNNGTCTCTGCGGTGAGTTGTACCTGATGAAGAAGGTGGAGGGGGTGTTAAAGTGAGAGCACCTGGCACTTGTCATTTGGTGCCATCTATTCCATCCATGTTGTCTCCAGAGATGGGATCCCACCGTTGATGAGTGAACATTTATCTGTCTGTGCCCTGTTTTCTCTATCCGTGGTCCGTGGATCCTGCTGTCAAAGTGTGGTACCAGGCATGGGCATGAGCTAACCCATTTGCATGATAACGTTACTGCCTTAGATGGACACCCGAAAGCCCTCAATAGCCCCCCGCCAAGTACAAGGTTCTGCCCACTAACTTCCCACTCTACAACCAGGGACCTAATCCTTCCTCCTAACTCACTTCCGTCTTCAGCTATTAGTCACAGGCACGCACGTGCGATGTCCTCATCTTGCTGGGTGTCCAGGACTTCCACATACCTTGGCTTCAGGACCACCCCTCCTCTCTGCATACTTCTGCCTCTGGCACTCCCCTTGGCTGCATCTCCCTGGTCCTTGACTGAATCCTCTCAGGTTCCCCTGAATCTGGGAGCAGCCTCCAGGAGGTGACTCCCTTTATCCCTGGGGTCATTCCCAGCCGCCTGGTCACTTTCTGGCTTTGATCTTGTCAGTCCCTCTGGCCCTCAAGCTGGCCCTTCGTTTTGTGAGTCCTGCTGTCTCTGCCTTAAACTGGCTCAGCCCCTCCCCAGCTGTGTCTCTCCCCTCATCTTTTCGTTGCCCTCTGGGCTTTTCCTGTAGCTGTTTCCTCCCACAGACTGTTCTTTCCAAGCCATCCTGAGTGCCAGACTGTGGTACTGCCTATCTGATGGGAAATAATTAACAACTTTCAGAGGGGTGACCAGGCCACAAACCCTTGGGAGGGAGCCCAGAGTCCTCCTGCAAGCTTGCTCCCTCATGCCTGCTCTCACATAGTCCTTCCTTCTCACGGCCCTGTTTTTCCTTCACCTTCAGCACTCCCATGACACATGGTTCGCCTGGGCAGCCCGTGTCCCTTTTCTGTTCGGCCTTGCTGCCTNTTGGGCACCTCCTATGTCAGTCGGTTTTATGTAGTAAGTGGCCCAGGTTGTTTGCTCAGCTCTTTTGTTACACGTGAATCCAGATGTTGCTGTGAAGGTATTTTACAGCTGTGGTTAACATCTNGGATCAATTGACTTTCAGCAAAGACTGTGACCCTCAATGATGGGGGAGGCCCTGTTAGGCCAGCTGCAGGCCTTAAAAGCAAAGCTGAGGTCTCTGAGGGGGAAGAAATGCTGTTTCAAGNTGGCAGCACCAATCTTTGGTGGAAGGCCCAGCTGCTGCCCTGGCCTACGGGGGTGCTGGCCCGAGAGCCCCACAGTTGTTTGAACTAGTTCCCAATAAGACTCTCTCTATGTGTGTGTCTCTCTCTCTGTCTGTCTTTTCCCTGGAAAATCAAACACACACTCCTCAGGTGCTTGCCACACATGCTCTGTGGCACACATGGTCGCGCATGCACGCACACATAAATGTAATAAACAAACAAAAACATGAAGGGAAAGATATCACTCCCTTTCAGCTGTGGGAGAGCAGTAGCTCATCCTTTTGCCTCTTACCTCTGTGACACATAAGAACACAACCTNAGGTGCCGTCTTGGCAATAGGTCCTGGGTCTGCTGCTAACCTTGAGCTTGGATTCCCTAACCTCTAGAATTTGAGAAAATATTTCTGAATTTAAGAAAATATTAATCTGTCAACTATTCAGTCTCAGGCATTTTGTTACATCTGTGGGAATGGACCAAGTCAGANGCATGCTCGTGGCCTTTCTGAGGTTCATGNGATGGGCAGCTGTTTGACTGTTGCCATGGCANAAACTGCATCTTTCTCTGTTGCCCNTCATTGTTCTGGGGCTTGCNTCCCAAGTGGCCAGCCCATGGGTGTCTCCAGTTATTTCAAGTGGAAAACCAACCAGACAAGCCTGTAAAAACCCACCCAGCTCAGTAGACAGTGTAGGGCAGTGGCAACCTGAGGACCGTGCAGCCAACTCCCGAAGTCCNGGTGGAATCTGTTGACCACAGNGAAGACCTGAGGACCATGCAGTCTCTTCCAGTGTCGCAGTGCTGTCTGCTGACCAGTGAAAATGCACTTCGGAAGTCTCTGTTTGGTGCTGGAGAACTTCTCATTTGTAAGAAAAGCCAAGACCTTCCTGGAATTCTCTTCTAAAGGCTGGGCACCTAACCTCTGCTGGGTGTTCTGGGATTGACAATGTTCGTGCTTTCTCCTTTCGGNGATGGAACGCTGCCCTTGCCATCTGGCTGGCAGTTAATGGACACAAGGTGGAAAATGGACACAGGGATGCCTTTGCAAAGGACTTTGAAATGGCAAGAAAATTCCATTTATTTTGTCTTTCTTTTTTTTAATGGAAAGGTCAAATAATTGACAAAAATGTCCTATGAGCAGTCATACTTAAGGGTCTACAAAAAAAATATAAGCACGCTTTGTAGATAAAATATGAGCTGTTTGAAAGATTTATGAGTCTAAAATCCTGCATAACCAGTCAGAATTCGAAGCAGCGGGAAGCCACTGTGATATTTTTAAAACAAGTATTTATAAAAGTAGTTGGGTGCCCTTGATGTGGAATTAGGAGGGGACCTGGTAAGGAGGCATGTTGAGCCTACAGAACGGTGCTGGAGAGGTTTGGAGCAGCAGGAAGGGCACCCACTGGCAAGGATGGGATTCTGGCATTGAGAGAGAAAGCGTGAAGACTGGCATACAATACTTGCAGGCCTCTCACAATGGACAGGAAAGAAGGCCAAGGCTGCTGGCCCTGGTGAGGCACAGATCCTGCGGACAGTGGGCACTACCCAGGTATCGCAGCTGACCGCTGGACCCCCTGTTTAAACTCCGACCCCGTCTCCAACCGATTACATGCAAACAGGACAGAAAACACATGTTTCTGAGAACATTTTGGTTAAAATTAAAAATGTGGCAGTGACTGTGCCAATAACTTACTTGAGAATATCCGAACCAGATGCTGCTAGCCCATAATTCCGAGTAATTTGCCAAAATTATGTATTTACTTTAATCCTAGAGTTGAAGTTAAAATATGCATGGTTTTTGCTATTTGTGATAAAAAGCATCCATGGGATCTGAGCTGATCTAGACAGAGGGTGGGAGCTGGTGGGCATGGCTCACCATCACTCCAANGCACACACCAGCAACGACAACCACTGGGAAGCCCTGAAAAGTCAAGTTATCTGGTAANTTAAGCAAGCAACGCTGGGCGGGATGTAATTCACGAAATGACAACCATGGGCTGAGACAGTCTACTGTGACAGAGTTTGAATTCCTGAGTGGCTCCTACTCATGGACGTATTATCTTGTTTATGTGATGTCAGCCATCTGGATGCAGATAGAAGAGGGATCCAGTCAGCTGTCTGGATTTCTCTCTCTGCAGAGAGAAGCAATCCAGCAGTGGGGTGAACTGGTCAGTAGAGGACCTCTTCTGCTGTGTTTCGATGTTCAGCATCTGACTANGGGGAGAAGCTCACTGCCATGCAGAGCGTGTGGCTCCAAAGCCAGACTGCCTGCTTCAGTGTCCCGGCTCTTCACATGCTGGTTGTAAAATGGCTGTTATAACAGGACCTACTGTGTACTACGAGGATCCCATGAATTAGTACAAGTACTTAGCTCAGTAAATGTCACTCTTCCTGGTTCTCCATGATGTTTGGAACCAAGGGAGGATTCTCCCAGTTAAACCCTTCCTCCTTTCGGCAAATGAGAGTGTTAGTTGGTGAAGAAATGCTTTAATTTCTTTTCCTTCTTGCGTCAGCATATGTAAAACATAAAAATCACTACTTTAAACACCTTTGAGGTGTGCAGTTTGATGGAAGGCAATTCACATCACCACACCACCTGTCCGCCTCGGAAAACTCAGTCTGAATAGGAACATNTCTCTGAAATTAACTCTGATGAGTGAGTGGCTGGGCTTTCTGGGTCTGTCCTAGTCCAGATCATGGCTCTGGACTGTCCCCCTGAGTATCCTTTAGGAATTCTAGTCTGATCTGGAAGTCCTGGGTAGTTCTCTGTCCCTGGGACCAACTCCCCTGAGATTCTGTTCTTCATCTCTGAAATGGAAAAGTGGGGACACACAGGTTTCCGTAGGATAGGTGAGGCCTAGGAGGCTGAGGACACAACTTTCCTCAGAAGTGTGGTGGGAGATGGTCAGAGGGAGTTGGGATTCACTGCTGTAGCTGTTGTTGTCTCTATTGTCCTTTAGAAAATATGCAGCCTAGTGCCTGGTTCAGAGCAGACACCAGTGATGTGTCTGTCAAGAAATGGTGTCAGTCCTCAGTGACATTGAGTGGGACAGTGTTTCTTTGGCTCCAGTAACCAGCCCTGGCTGTTCCTGGTTTACCACTGGTGCAGGGAAGGGGCATCTTTGTTTGGGATGCTTTATGGACAATACAAATGCTCCCGTGACTTGCTGTTTCTTGTACCTTGTCCCATTGCCTTAGAAATGACCTTAGGGCTTCTGGCTTTCACAAAATGACAAGGGTCTCCCTGGAGAGGATGCAGCATCTCTGCAGCTACGCTCCCTGTGGAAAGGCTGCTTTGGGTGCATTCCTTTGAACTGACTTCCAAGGTGATTCACTGAGGCAGTACCTCCCAGAGCTGCCCTAGGAAACGTGATTTTTGCTCTCAGTTCCTTCAGTGCTTGCAATGTCTGTGAGGTTGGTAAGACTGGACAAGGATGACCTCTGCTTGCTGAGAAGTTTTGATGGGGTTCACTTTTGGGTACTTTGGTTTCTAATGAATCTCTATAAGAGCAGTCTTCCCAGAGGGGTATAAATGGAACCCTTTGAAGGACAGACTTGAGATTTGGCCATTATCGCAGCAGCAGCAGCAGCAGCAGCAGCAGCAGCAGCAGCAGCAGCAGCAGCAGCAGCAGCAGGCCAGCCCAAGAATGTGTGGGATGTCTTCCTGTGCCTGGCTTATTTCATTTAACATAGCATCCTTCAGGCTCATCCATATTGCCAGAAATGACAGGACGATTCCATTAATTTTTATGGCTGGGCAATATTCCATCTCTGTGTATTCTTCATCCATCCATGTGTTGCTAGACACTTAGGTTGGGTCCACGTCTTGATGCCTTTAAACAGCGCTTCAGTGAACACGAAGACATCTTCCTGCTCATAGGTAGGAGCTAAAAGGATGATTTTAGAAGCAAAGTGTGCAATTGTGGTTCGCAGAGGCTGGAAGGGGTTGAGAGGAAGAAAGAGAGAGAGAGGCTGGTTAATAGGGACAAAATGACAGTTTGGAGGAATATGCTGTAGGAATATGTATGTCACACAGCATGGTAGGGTGACTGGAGTTAACAATAACTTATTGTATACTTAAGCAGAGCTAGAAGAAAGGATTTTGACTATTTCCAACACAAAGACACAATGTGTTTGGGGAGACAGAGTGGCAGTGACCCCGACTGGACGTCATATTTCACAAGAATCAAAATATCACACGATACTTCATAAATATGTGAGATTATGTCAACATCCCTCCTTCCCTCCTTTTGCGGTATTGGGGATAGAATCTAGGGCTTTGGTGGGGTGGTGGTGGTGCACACCTTTGATTCCAGCACTCAGAAGGTAGAGGCAGGTGGATCTCCAGAGTTCGAGGCCAGCCTGGTCTAGAAAGTGAGTTCCAGGGCAGTCAGGGCTACGCAGAGAAACCCTGTCTTGAAAAACCAAAATAAATAAAATAAATAAACAAACAAACAAAGAAAAGAATCCAGGCCTTCACACATGCTAGGCAAGTGCATGCCAGCCCTGTATGTCAGTTGTGTGAAGAAAGGAGCATGTATGTGGGTTAAACTGGCAGGAGGAGAATTGGAGCTGTGGTTCCTTCTGGTGCCAGCACAGCAGGCCATGCTGGGCTACCTTTGCTACTGGCAGGCCCACGAGTGGCCATGCACTCCCTGAGCATTCNCAACAGAGTGGGAATAAACAAGCTCTCTTCTCCTTTTACGTCTCCAAGGAATGTGTGAAAGGCAAGTTGTCTGCCCAGCAGAGAGTGGCCACTAACTGCGCCTCTGGCGATTGCAGGAGCCACAGCCCAGCTTGCTGTCGGTTGGTCAACAAGTTGGACTGAGCCCTTCTGTCTGTGGGGCCCTGTGGGTGCACAGGGAGACAGAGGAGGGGACATTTGCTCCCTGGAGGCTGTTTATTTCCGATGAGGAATTCTGTTGGCAACCAAGTTGGGTTGCTGATGGGAAAACACAAGAGTGTTTGGGCATGGTTGGGATAGTCAGGTTTCTTATGGGCAGGGCTGCTTACCATGCTCGCACACCCATGCTCGCTCCTGCCCTGATCCTCACACGCACACATACACTCATGTGAATACTCACAAGCATGCAATCATGCACAAACTCACATGTACACACACGTGGACACACATACCGAGTGCTCTTTCTTCAAGCAGGCACATGTAAACATTAGGGTTCCAGTTAGTGATTCACTCTTGCTCCCCTCTCCCATGGCTGCCTCACTACAGACCTGTCACCTCCCCCATCTCTGCTTGGCATTTGGCTTTGAGAAGAGAGGTCTCTTCTGTCTTCCTTTTGCTTTGACAACGAAAACTGCTCTTCCTTGTATTTCTGGCCTGAAGCTCTTGAATGGCTCTCTTGGGCAGTGCCAGTTCGTTCTTGAAGTCGTTGGAGACAAGCTGTCTGGGTTCATAGGCCAACTCAGACAAGCAGTGGCATCTGCAGCAAGTGACTTCTTTTTAAAATTATTTTATGTGTGTGGATGTTTTGCCTTCATGTATGTCTATGAACTACATGAGTGCCTGTGCCCAGGAAGGTCAGAAGAAAGTTACAAATGGTTGCAAGATGTCATGTGGGTCCTGGAAATAGAAAGTGNGTCCCATGGAAGAGCAGCCAGTGCTCTTAACCTTACTGGGCCATCTCTTTAGCCTCGAGTCACCTAACTCTTTGAGGTTCAATTCCTTTGGCTGTAAAAGGTGGGTGACAGCAGCATTGTCTCTTTGGCATGCCATGAGAATTAGCTAGCTATAAAGTGGGGCTTGGGACCTAGCATCATGTAAACATTGGTGACTATTCATTTCCTTCCNTCCTCCAACATTCTCTGGAGACTCTTGGCTGCCTTAGGCCTTCATCCTTTTGCACTTGTTTGTCCCTGCACAGACTTTGTGCCCAGGGACAAATCCTCCCTGTGTGTGCACCACTAGGCACTGCCCATGGAGCTCTCCTCCCAGCTGCAGGCTTCTGTCTGTTTGGAAGCCATGCTGCTCACCTTCTGGTACTTTCTACCTTGTAAGCTGGATTCTGGAGTGTTCCAAACTTGCAGGGCANGGTTCCTTAGCAACCTCCATAAACATAGGCTTAGGCACAGAAATGCCTTTGGTTGGAATTGCAAACATCTTAATTTCTTATAGACCAGTGCCTTTTAAAAATTACCCTTATTCCTGTGCTTATTTCAAACATGANGCAAATGTACCGAGGGTCCTTGGGGAGGAGGAAAGCCAGCCTGGTAGACTTGNCTGTGTGTGTGTTCCTAGTTTTAAGAATGAANCCACACATANGTTAGCATAGAATGGGCTCTGCCCTACACATCCTTTTTGTAAATGGTCCCCCAACCCTGCTCAATTCCCAAAGCCCATTTATCCAGGATGTTTTAAAATGATTTGTGTGTGTACACTATACGTAGGGGCAAGAGGTGGGTCAGGTGTCTTTCTTAATCACCCTCTGCCTTATTTCCTTTGAGAGGGCCTCTGAACATGGAGCTCACTGGGTAAAACTATCCAGCCAGCGAGCTCCAGGGCTCCTTCTGCCTCTGCTTTCCCAGCGCTAGGACTGCAGGAGCAAACCTGGCCTTTTCATGTGGGGGCTGGGAAACAAACCCAGGTTCTTCTGCTTTTGAGGCAAGCGTGTTACTAACTGAGCCATCTCCACAGCCCCAGAAATGATTTTTAAAAACTGTTTATTGATTCTCTGTGTCTTTCACATCATGCATCCCTATCCCATTTATCTCCCCATCCCTTCATATCTGCCCTCTGCCTTCAACCCACCTCCCAAAATAAAATTTAAAAGAAAAACAAAAAAAACCCCAAACAAACAAACAAAACAAACCCCCCACCAAAAAAAAAAAAAAAAAACCAACCAACCAAAAATCTCAGGTGTGGAAGCTGTAGTGTGGCTCAATGAGACACANAGTATACCCTTTAGTCCATACAGCTTTACTTGTAAGTGTTCGTTGCAGTGAGTCATTGGTCTGGTTCAAGGCCTCTGGCTTCTGCTACCCTATCAATCTTGGGCCTTTACTGGGACTCCTCTTGGGTATCCTGTTGTTGCCTTGTGTCATGGAGATCCTGCAGCTTTGGATCTGCAGGTCCAGCTCCTTCACATGCTCCAGCAGTTCATAGATGAGGTGGGTGTTGGGGTGGGCTACCTCATAGCCCTCTTTCTGGGCCTGGGTGGTAGCTGGATTGGTCAGCCCACCAGCTCTCCCTCATCGTCACCACCAGGGCAAGCTCTCCATCATTGCTTACCCAGTGCAGCAGGGAGCAAGAGGCAGGGCCAGTTCTCCTGCTCTCAGGCCCTCAGGGCTGGCTCATGAGACTCTGAGACAGGGTCAGCTCTAGTGTGTNTATGGGGCACCTGGACTTGAGTGTGCAGTGAGAGATGCTGCCAGAATGTTGTGCAAAAGCTGCTCCCCAGGCAGTTTCCTCTTGCTAGCTGAGGTGGCTTCAGGCCCCGTACAAAAGCAAGGGGATGGTGGACAGTTTGCTGCCACTGGCCTTTCTGGATACTTGCATAGTCAGGAGAATGTGAAGCTCTGGAGGCTTGGCCATGGGGTGGGAAGACACAGGGCTTCTCCAAGGAGGTAGGCAAGGGCTGAACATACAGGCACCAGAGCCAACTACCTGGGTTTAGATCTCACTACTCATTCTTGTAGCTTTGTGACTGCTGAACTCTGAGTATGTGTTTTTGTGTCAGTCAGCTTTCTCTTTCTGTAACAAAATACTCGAGGTTGTCAACTTAGAGAGAGAAGGATTTTTGTTTGCTTGTTTCTAGAGAGATGTTTCATTTCATCTATAGGTTTCAAAGTTTCTGGGGTTGATGGGTGCTATTGGAGCCTGTGGTGGTCAGCTCATTCCTGAGGGGAGCATGTGATGGAGCTTGCCTCATTGGCAGAAAGTAAGAGAGAGGCAAAGAGGAAGAGACTCAGCTCCCAAGATGACTTTCATGGCCTGGTAGTCCCATGTGCAATCAAAGATCACAAGACACCTCCTCCCTGTAGGCCACATCTGTGACATTTCCACCCCAAAGTGCTACCTAAGCTAGGGATTGTTGGGAGGGAATTAGGTTAGATGAGGTCAGAGGGCGTCACCTCCNTGACAGCATTAGTGGTTTTATGAGGGAAGGAGGGAGCACACGTCCTCTGTCTCACCATGCCAGGAGGCAGCACGCCCACACTCTGAATACTGCCCCTTGTAGTCTCCAGGAACACAGGGAATTACTTTTCCTCATAAATTACCTAGTCTCAAGTACTCTGTTGTCACAACACCAAAGTCAGTGAGGGTGCCCGAGTGACTTGCTCTTTCTCCTTGCCTCGGTTTCCTTCATTACAGAATGGAGATTGCAACTGTGTCTCTCTAATAACACGTTTACATGGATTAAATTAGTGTGCATGTTCAAGATACGTAGAACTGTCTGAATGAAGTACAGTGTCACAGGAGAATCCCAGGGAGGATAGGGTCAAATGTCACTGGTGCCTCAGCTCTTAGCACAATAGAGGGCATAGGGACAGCAGCCTCAGTGGCCCCAGACAGAAAAGCTTTTTGGCTTCTTTCGAAAGTTCCCTGGCGAGATTCTAATGCTCAGCAAGGTTGAGAGCCACAGAGAAGCCTATCTCTTCAGGCCGGCCTTTGATTGGCAGCAAACCCTCACTCCTCTAGTGAGCAGTGGGGCAATCACCTGGTACCGATGTGGGAATGTGGAGCTTTGCCTGCAGCTCAGCGCAGTGTCCTGTGTTGTCTGGGAACCTCTCCAGATGCCAGAGTTCTCTCAGGAGCTCAGACAAATAACAGATACTGGCATTTGATACCACGAGATCAAAACAACAACAAAAAAAGCAAACAAACAAACAAAAAACCCCGTGTATGTACTTTTGCTTGCATGTCTGTCTGTGCACCACATGTATGTCTGGTGCCTGTGGAGGTCAGAAGAGGGTGCCAGATCCCCTGGAGATGGAGTTACAGANGGTTTTGAGCCTCCATGTGGCTGCTGGGAATTGAACTGGGTCCTCTGCAAGAGCATCCAAGTGCTCTTAACCACTGAGCCACCTCTCCAGCCCCAATACCTGGAGACTTTATTCGGGGGTCTGCTATGGACCTCAGGAATCTAGGTTTTTATTTTTCATCTTTCTTTTTACAGAGCTGGTACTGGACCTTGTATGTACTAGCCAAGCATTCTGGTACCTCACCATATTCCTAGCCTCTGCTTTTAAAGTTTTGAAAAAAAAATTAATAGACATTTAACTGTACATATTTATGGGCACAGTGTGTTACACACATATGATGTGCACTGCCCCTCAGATCATGGGAGTTGCACATCCAGCACTTTAAACATTTTCCATATCAACACAAAAGTATTGAGGACACTCATAATCTACTAGCTATTTTGAAAGATTCAATTAATTGTTGTCCAGTCTGGTTACTCCGCTGTGAGACAGGACAGTAGAAGTGATTCCTCCCCTCTGCCTGCTCCCCGTACGCCTTAACCACCCTCTCCACCCCTCTTCCCAGGCTCTGCTAACCACAATTCTATTCTTCTACTATGACATCAGCTTTGTTTTAGCTTCCACACATGAGTGAGATCATGCGGTNGGTATCAGCCTTTCTGGGCCCGACCTTCTTCACTTAGCATACTGTCCTCCGGTACCAGCCGTATTGCCGCAAATGACAGGATGTCAGAAATGGAGAATTTTCCAAAGTTCCCAGGACAGCAAATAGAGCAGCCACTGCCAGTTACAACTTCTCCCGTTTCTCAGAGCCTCGGTTTCCAAGCTTGCTACACAGAGGACAGAACCGGGACCCATGCTTGTCAGACAAGCACCTGCTACACCTCGGGNTTGTTCTGTCCTTGCTAACATATGCCTGCCTGAGATGCACCGTNTATGGAGGCTGCTTCTCTTTATTCTGACATTCTTTCCAGGTGTTTCTCAGCAAAGAAGTCTGAGCCATCCTTCTCTGACATGCCTAACAGTGGCATGCAAAACCATGGTTTCCTTGAGCACTCCAGGTCTGTCCTTGACCCGACTAAGATGTGTATCTCAATAAATTGTGTAAGCTGGCATTGTGGTGCAAGCCTGTAATCCCGCCACTTGAGAGGCTGAGGCAGGAGGATCACAAATTTGAGGCCATTCAAGGCTTCCTACCAAGTCCTTGTCTTAAAAACAATTGTCTGAGATCTGTGGTGTGTGTATGTTGCCCTGATCAAATGCATGCAGATAATAGTTGTGACGATGTCTCAATTCTGAGGAAATACTTCAATACTCAGAACCCAATGGTTCAGGAAAGTAGAAAGCAAATCAGAACCTTAATTTTCATGTAGTTTTTTTTTTTACATAGAATTATGATACCAAGAATTGTGTATTGGGTTGGAGAGGCAGCCCAATGGTTAAGAACAGGTACAACAGTAGCAGAGGATGCAAGCTTGGGTCTGAGCACCCAGTGAGGCAGCTCATATCCACGCACGGCTCTAGCTCCAGGGGATCGGACACCCCTGTATCAAGTGATTACCTGCGTTCACATGCACAAGCCACCCCCTACTCATGTACACATAATTTAAAGTGATAAAACAAATCTTAAGAATTGTACAAAGAGTTGTGATTATAAAAAATCTCCTAACATGAAATTATATTAGAATGAATTAATTTGGTTTTAGTGAGGAGAAAGTAAAAATGTCAATTTTTCTCACTCATGAAGATGTTTGTTTAAAAAGTATATTTTAAAAAATAGCTGGAAAGAGAGATGGCTCAGTGGTTAAGGGCACTGACTGATGTTCCAGAGGATCCAGGTTCAATTCCCAGGCCATCCTGTGCTTGATCACACCAGGATAAAAAAAATAGCTGATGGTGGATATNAAATTGCTATGCTATTAGATTCTATTTGAGAAATTGAAAAGGGTAATGTGAATTTTATTTATAAAATGCCAGTATTTACAGTACAGTNGGAATAGCACCCTTTGTACAATTTAGATTATATAAAATGCCAACCAGAAATGTGCAGAGCCCACAAAGCCTATCAGACTTTGTTTAGGGGTGATGTCAGCTTAAACTGTGCACAACCTTGTATACAGNAGGAGCTCAAAGATGTTTGCAAAACATTCGATGGGAACAAACTAAAGTGACCATGGGAAGCTTACAGGTAAGGAGTTTACTAATGAGAGCCTCTAGAGGATTCTTGAATGTGCTCCTGACTGCTCCTGAGCCTCTTAGGGACTTTGGGATTCTAANAAATCATTTGCCACCTCCCCTTTTAGCCTAGGAAGTTGGGGATTGGCCTAAGGTGACAAATATGACCTTATGGTCTTTGCCAACGCTCTAGAGACTAGAACTCAGGAAGAGACTAGAGATTTTAGTTGTCTACTTATCCATGCATCTGCTAGCCACTCACTCACCCATGCAATCATCCATCCGTCTAACCACTCACTCCTCACAGTGCTAGGGCCTGGCTAGGTGCTTGAAGTAGAGGTTGGACTTCCTCCTGCGTGGGTGAATCAGTCGCTGCTTTGTTTCCTGAGGAGCTGCAGTCCATGATGACCTGCCAANTTCTTGACTCTTCTTGGTTTCTCCTTGAGACTCCTCTTGCTTCCTTCCATTCATTTCAGAGTTGCATCTNACTGATGGAACATGTGTCTGACAGAAGGGGGTTTTGCTGCCCATGCCAGTCACAATGTGGGGTGGGATCTCTGGTGTGTCAGCTGCTCCATGCCTTTTCAGGCCCCTCTGACCACTCCCACACCACCCTTCACCTGTGCTCCTGGCTGCCTTAGGCTGCTGATTCCACATTCAAAGGAGGGAGTCCATTTTTAGGACTGATGAGTAGATTAGGAAAAAAAATGTCTTCAGCCACTCATGACAGATGCTAGCAAAGGTTTGCATTTGACTTCTTTTTTTTCCCTTGCAGTACTTAGGATTGAACCCAGGGCCTTATGGATGCAGCACTCTACAGCTGAGCTACATCCCCAGGCCACCAAAGCTTAATTAAGACCAGTTTCAGCTCAGGATCTTTGTGGATGGTGCAGGAAGATGATGTGTCCTACAGTAAGGATACAGAGTCTGGGGCAGGCTTCCATTGTCAGCCTCTGTGTGCAAAGTGGTCCCTTCCACACCTTAGAGGATGAGAAAATGGGCAAGAGATATTTCTGCCCTAGGAGATTTATCATTAAAACAACAAAATTCTCTGTGTGAAAAGAAGACATAAAATTGTGTTTATGCTCCTGTCTCTCTCCCCACCTCCTGATAGATAGATATAGATAAAAGGGAGTCACCAAGAAGGCTGCAGGCTCTGTCCTCGGTCCCTTGGGCTCTGTCTGTGTGCCTCTGCTGAAGGGACCAGTGTGGTTCTTTGGTCCTGTGGACAGATGTGGTCACCACTGAGGAGGGGGTGGTGCAGAGTGCTCTGGGGGCAAAGAACCAATGAGGAGGAACCCAGAGCAAACCCAAGAAGCAGCCATGGGCAGGAAGGATGGAGAACCTTATTCTAAGAGTTGGGGAGACTTTTCTGGGGAATTAACCAAAGCTAGGCGTGAGGAGATGCTGTGGAGGGAGGGAAGTGGAGAAGGGGAGCACTGGGGAAGGAGGCTGAGCGATGGCTGCTGTGGGTAGAGAGTTAGACCCTGTCAGTGTTCCAGGACGGGGGGGAAGGAGGCTGAGCGATTACTGCTGTGGGTAGAGAGTTAGACCCTGTCAGTGTTCCAGGACGGGGACCGGTGAAGACCCCTTCAAGTAGCTTTTGTCTCTCATCTCTTTCCTCAAAGGCAAAGCTCAGGCTGCTCTAAGAAAGCAGCATAGCCCAGCTGCTTAGGCTACAGGGGTCTGAGGCATCCTGGCTCTGGAGCCAGAGGTCCAGATGCCAAATAGTTTGCTTCTAGGGACCAGTCTCTTTCCTTGACTTCTGGATGACCATCTTCCTGCCCGGGTGACATCCTCACTGTACACAGATGCTGTGGTTTGGGTTTGGAATGCCCCCCTCAGATCAAATGCCCACGTGCTAAGAGCTTGGTCCCTCGCTGGACACCGGTTGATGGAAGCTCTAATAGGTGGGGCCTGGCTGGAAGATGGCAGTCCCTGGATGCATGTATGCCCTTGCAGGGATTTATNGAACCTTGGTCTCTTCTACTCTCTCTTTTGCAGNTGCTATGAGCTGAACAAACTTCCTTCTCTGTGCATTCCTGCAGTGTCTGCTCTTTAGCTATGGGTCCAAAGCAACAGGGCTAGTCAGTCATGGACTGAAATTGCTAAACCTTACTGTTTTATAAGTTGATTTTGTCACAGTGCTAGAAAGATAAGACAANATGCTTAAATCCACAGACAGATTGGATTAGGGACCTACTCTATTCTGATATGACCTCATGTTAACCTAAATAATANCATTGGCAGCAAGTATATCTCCAAGAAAAGTATTGGAGTTAGGCCATCAACATATGAACTTTTGAGGGGACTGTAATTCAACCCACAATATGGATGAAAAAATGCTGGATGACTAGTGATCTGACTTGTATTTGTGTTGCATGTATTTTTACCGAGTATCAACTTAGTAAATGATAAAAGTCTATTCGTTTTCTATAGCTAAAATGACAGTGAGAACAACCACTCCACTTCCTGAGGTTTGCCATGCCTTTTGACAAATCTTCATTGTGAGCTGTAAACTTCATCAGAGTGTTTTCTTGTGTTGGTAACACAGTCTTGCTATGTAGCCCAGGGTGACCTGGAACTCATGATCCTCCTGCCTCAGTCTCTGGAGCTCTGAAACTGAAGGTGTATACCACACCTAGCTCAATCCAGCTACTTTAATCCTTGCACTTGAGGTAAAATTCCTCTCCTTCTTGTGGCTTCCAAGGCCCTTAAGAGAAGCTTCTGTATAATTCCCCACACACCTCAGGCTATTTTATTCATTCTGCTCTGGCTACACTGACTTTTTCCATTTGTGGAGAGCTATTAACTCAGTTCAGACAGTGCACAGATTGTGTCCTTGGTCATCTGTGCTCTTTCCCCCAAACCTGGCTCCTCCTGCTCTGCGTGATGTGTGTTTCTCCTCAGCCTTTAACTGCAGCTTAAGTCTCACCACCCAGAGCCATCCCCCGAANGTAAAACATGTTTCTGTATTATGATCTCTTACAGGATAAAGGGATGGGACTCCAGGTAACCTAATTCACACAGAGAGTCTGTAGGTTTAATTAAGTTAAGAATCTTAAGATGAGCTGGCCCTGGATTATCTGGATTCTTAAATGCAANGATACATGTCATTATAGGAGAAAAACATCATGGAGAGAAAAGGAGAAGGTCACACGAAGATGGAAGCAGAGATTGGAGCAAGGTGGCCACAAGCCAAGGAATTCTCGGAGACATCAGAAGCAGGAAGAGGAGAGTTTCTCTTAGANCCTGGGTTGGGCGTGTCCTGCCGACACCTTGGTTTTGGACTTCTGGCCTTCAGAACTGTGAGAANAACACCATTTCTGTTGTTTTAAGCAATGCTGATTAGCAGTGTAGGTTAGTTTGTTACAGCAGCCACAGCACACTGATACATGCAGCAGCCTGTTCTTTCCCTCCATCCTCTTAAAACCTACCAATGCCTGTCCCAGCTCCTTACAACTTACCAATGCTTGTTCTAGCTCCTCACAANCTACCAATGCCTGTCCCAGCTCCTTCAACCCTGTGCCAAACGGTCAGGATCTACCCTTCCCATTCTAGGTTGTATCAGCAGATGCTGAATAGTATTTGTTGAGTGAAAGAAAGTCAACAGTACGTCTCCTTGCTCAGAACTCAAAGCATCGTCCAGGGGAACCTTAGGTAGAGGGGTTTTAGGTGGTAAAAAGGGAATTTCTCAAGAGTTAGACAGCACCCAAAGGCCTTTGAAATGGTTCAGGTCCCTCTGNTGTTGAACTGACACTTTTCATTTTCTTTGCTGATCTTTATTTATGGAGAGGGANGTATTCATGATTCCATATCTTGTAGTGTAAGCAGTTTCCTCTGAGATAAACCTTCATCTTGGAGGGAAGCTAATTGAGATGCAGGATGCTCCAAAAGGAATCGAAACATTCCATCCTGCAGGAAAGCTCTTCAA
>LZPO01008024.1:204047-218060 GCA_001675575.1 Neotoma lepida
TGTTGGGGTTCCTCACAGGAACTGGAACACCAGCTGAAGGCTGGAGATGAAGCCAAGTGATACCCAGGTGTGCTGGTGTTCGGTAAAGTTGTGTTTATAAAAACAAGGAGTCCACACCAGGTAAATGTGTTGTGAATAATGGTTTGCTTTCAGAAAGAGGCCCACTAAGCTATGCACCTCTCCAAGTCACTGAAAGCATAACTTCATTTTCATGCCACCATCGGCTGTATTCCAAGACATGGTCTTGACCCAGATGAGATGGACTTTTCTTGAAATAAAAAATTTAAAGTAGAGGCCAGAGTGCTGCTAGCCCCAGAGAGGAGATGGGAGAGCAGAAGGAAGGAGAGCACGGGAGCAGCCCTGAGAAAAGGCCACCTTGGGGGCCAGGGGAAGTTGCAGACATGCCACCAAGAGGAAGGCATCTTGGGAGTGGGATTGGACAGAAAGACCCAGAGGACTGGACAAGAAAGGCCACACACAAATAGTTAAAATATTGCTCATTTCTATTATATCATGAAAAAAATGGCAGTGACCAGAGCTGCCTGGATTAGGGAAAAAGGCTGTAATTCCATCTTGGGGCTTCTGGTGAGTTGAGCTGTGGGTCTGTGGTTTATGATGTCACCAGAACCCCCAGCTGGAATTACAGCCTTCTAATTTACAGCTGGATAAGTGGGGAGATGAGGGTCCTCCTTGCTGCTCTCGAACGTGGCAAGGACCAAGGCCTAGCTGTGCTTGAAGGTCACAACCTGGAGGTGTCCTCTCTCCTCGTAGTGGGTCATCAGTTTTGGTAAAACCATTTCCCTGTTTTGACCTCTGACCCCCTTTCTCCCAGGTTCACAATCTGCTCTCCTCATCTCCCCTAGTTGCATAGCTTGACTTTTCCTGTAATTTATTTTATAAGTTAAGCAGATTCCTCTGGCCTTCGTACTGATTTAGCTCATGTGCAAGCCTTTCCATCTCAAACCATAGACTTGTGACTTTTGCAGTCCTGCTGGGAACTGGATGGGCACTGTCTGTTCCGCCCAGCCTTGCCCTCTGCATCCCTTGCCCCGGCAGAGGTGAGGCTGTGATGGAGCTGTGGTGTGGCTCCTTCCCCAGCAGCATTACTGTACCCTAACCCTTGGTTCCTTGTGGTTCTGAACCTTCCCTTATTCAGCAGCCTGTAACATCTTCTAAACATTCAGTGTACGTTAGTATATGCAGTATATGAGAAGCATCTTCGCGTAGCCTCCACCTGCTCACCTGCTGTATGGGGTGCCAGAGGAGTATGGGTTGGTTCACTCAGGCCCAATCCCTGCACTCTGATTCTGCCCTCTCGGGGTCTTATACACTTCAGTGGATGCCTCTGTCACTGCCAAGTGGTTCAACCCAGAAACCTGGAAGTTCCTGCTCACTTCTTCTTTTCCAGTCCAGTGTCTTGCCCACCACCAGTTCTGTCCATTCTATCTTAAAAACAGCTCTTTTTTTTTGGGATTTGTTTACCTGTGGTCAACCAAGGTCTGAAGGTACTAAGTGAGAAGTCTCAGAAATCAACGATTTAAAAGTTTTGAATAACTTTTATTATGGCTATTGTTACGATAGAAGTTTTATTGTATTATTTGTTATTGTTAATCTCTCACTGAACCCAACTTAAAGATTCAACCTTAGTTTAGGTTGTATGTAGGTTCAGATGTGTATGTAAGTCTGGGAAAAACAGTCCAGATATATTTAGCTGTGATTTCAGGCATCACCCAGGAGTTGTGGAATGTATGTATTTCTCAGGGATAGCATGAGACCCCTGGATTCTATTCTGGACATGCCTTTTTTCCCCAGTCCAACCATCACCATTTAACTCCCTCAATTCTTAACTCTGTAATGACATCCCACTGATGCCTCCCACTCTTCATGTTCTCCCTAACCCAAGGCTTCTCAGGATGGAGATCCTGCGCTAGCAGCAGCCAGCGGCATTCTGCTNCAGACACTTGTTAGGAATGCGGATTCTCAAAGCTCCTGAGTGCATTGCATGCCTGGGGACCTGATACTCCAGGTGACCCTGATGCTTACTTGTGGGAGCGCTGCCAGTCTGTGGACTGTTTGGGAAGGATTAGGAGGCGTGGCCTTGTTGGAAGAGTTATGTCCCTGGGGGTGGGTTTGAGGTTTCAAAAGCCCATGTCAGGTCTAGTCTCTCTCTCTTTCTGCTTCCAGCTTGCAGATAAGACGCTATCTCTCAGCTCTGGCTGGCTCCAGTTCCAGTTCCAGCTGCCTTGGTCATGGTTTCTTTTCATAGCAACAGAGCAGCAACTAAGACAGTCCCTTTTAAGAAGCTTTAAAAAAATTTGTGTGTGTGTGTGTGTGTGTGTGTGTGTGTGTGTGTGCCCACATGCATGAAGTGCTTGTGGAGGTCAGAAGAGGGCATCTGTTTTCTGGGACTGGCGTTACAGGTAGTTGTGAGCTGTCCAGTNTGGTGCTAGGTGCTGGGTGCTGAACCTGGGCCTTCTGCAAGAGCAGTGAGTNCTCTTAACTACTGAATCCTTTGGGCTCCTTTTATAAAGGTACCAATCCNACTNATGAGTGTTCCTGCCTCATGACATAATCACCCCAAAGTNCCACATCCAGACACCATCTCATAGAGGGTTAGGAGGGAGGCAAGCNTTCAGTCCATAACGAAGAGTTTTATTGTAATCGATTTCCTTCATGCTCTTGTTTGAGAGTCTTGGAGTAGTACTTGGAGGACTGGGCTCCATCTATCTTGTTATCTGCTGGCAAAGGAGGAAGTTCTGTGAGAGTCTTCGGACATGCTTTCTATGCACACTCAGTGCCTTGGGTGTGGGCAGCTGCCAGGGGCAGTAAGNAGGTTGCCCNTTGCTGTGGGCGAGCCCTGCCTCTGAGTCACAGGAATGGAGTAATTTGCAGGTAAATTTGACCCATGTTCATGTGAGGAACAGCATGAATGGATGAACCCAAGCTAAAACTCAGAGGCACCTGGGAAACNCACAGAAAAGGCACCAGGAATGGCCAGGTGGGGCCAACAAGGCACTTCTTTTGGAGCCTTGAGCTAGCCCAATCTCCTTCCTTCCATTGCCCCACTATCCCTGGACAGTGCCACAGGAGGAACTGAGCAGAATCTTCTGTTATTGCCTTTCAAAGGGNGTGGATGTGTGCTTAGTGACCAGAGACCACCCCAGCCTCCAAGGACAAAGTCGGGTGCTTAGGTCTCTACCTGCCCTCAGAGCATACAGATTCCAGTGGTCTGAGTTATACAGTCTCAGGTCNANTGTGCAGCCCGGGCCTTTCAGGTGCAGACACAGACCTGCTCAGAGATGTGTCTCAGTTGGTTCCAGATCTCATCACATCGACAGTCGGGATTAACTATCACAGAGACTCAGTTTCAGCAGAAGAGGGGAGAAAAACGTAGGAGAGAGAAAATGGAGACCTAATCGGAGCAGTTAGGGTGTTTCTATGTAGAATGTGGAAGCTGCTTGGAAATGCCAGGCAAGTGGGAATCAACAGGCGTTTGCAGTGTTGCCTAACCTGTCCCTCCTCCAAATGAAATTAGGCTATTAGGAAATTTCAAGGTCATTTTCAGATTTATTTTTATTTTTAATTTTTGTAGTGTGTGTGTGTGTGTGTGTGTGTGTGTGTGTGTGTGTGCTGTGTGTATGTCATGGCGCTCATGTGACCGTCTCTCATCTTAGAGCAGTAGAATTTCAGATATAAATGGCTACATCTGCCTTTATGTGGTTTCTGGGGATCCAACCAGGTCCTCTTGCTTGTGTGACAAACACCTTATCCACTGAGCCATCTTCCCAGCCCCAGATTTTTTTTTGATTAATTGATACTAAAAAGTATGCAGTGGGGTACTACATGATGTCTCAATACATATGCATGTTTGCAATGTTCGAATTAGACAAATCCATCTCCTCAAATAGTTATCATTTCTTCACTATGAAATGTGCACAATCTTCTCATACAGCTCTTTGCCTTTTGAAACAGCACATGGTCAATAGCTGGAACAGGGATCATTACACTACCCGACTTCAAGGTGTATTATAGAAATCCCATAAAACTTTGTGGATCAACGGCGTCAGCCTGAAAATAGACACACAGGCCAATGGAACAGAAGAGAGAGCTCCAAACAAACTCATCCACGAACAGCCTACTGACCCGCAGAGCATGCAAAAAGCATCCAATGGGGGAAGACAGATGTGTCAGTGAGTGGGCTGCAGTGGACTCTGGATGAGCAAANGTTAACTCAAAATGGCCTAGAGACCTACACAGAAGACCCAAACCCTGAAACTACTGTAAGAAACGCAGAAATGCTTCAGGACCATGGAATGGGCAGAGGTTTCTGTTTTTGTCCAAGTCTCCCAAAACACAGACAGTAAAACTAAAGACAGACAAACCAGATTTCATCAGATTAAACTGTGCCTTCGCTTTCGGGTTTTAAGATCTGTGACTCTCTGGGAAAGTAGAGTAGAAAGTGGCTGCAGNTGTTTGGCCCTGCNCACCAGGCAGGTGCTCAGTGGCAGGCGGCAGAGGCAGACACTGGGATCCGTGGAAGGAAAGCTGGGGGCAGACTAGCATGAAGAGAAAAGCAGGTACCNGGGCAGTAAGACGCATGGGACAGATGCTGGAGAGCTGGGGGGCAGGGCTGAGCTCAGTTCCCAGCTCCAAGATCAAGGCTATCATTTCCTCCCTTCTCAGCTTTGCCCCATTCAAGCTCCGAGTTCCTGGGGAGATAAGACTCCAGCTGCAATACCCCAGATGCGGTGTCTCTCCCTTGGGCAAAGGCACACACCTGGGTGTCTGACCCTGCAGGCCTACTGAGACTGTGCCTACCAGGCTAGGGACAGGAGTAACAAAAAGGTAGAGGCCATACTACTGGGTGAGCCGTAGGACATATTAGCCTCCTTCAGGGACCATCCAGATAACGCCAGTGTTTGTTTTGGGGACCATGACGTAGCTGCTGGTCCTCTCAGCACACCTGTCTCACTGTCACTTGCTGAACGATTTCAACTGACTTGTGTATATGCTTCTGTAGAGGTCAGAGGCTTGGTTATGACACAGGACCTTGCTTATTTCAGCCACGTGTTAATCCGCAGCTGAGTGCAACTGAATCAAGCAGAGCTCAGTGCCAAGGCCTTACGTGAGGCTGAAATGACTGATTGACAGAATGATGACTCTTTCTAGTTTAGGACTATTTTTTTTTCTTTTTTGGTCCAGGACTCTTTGTACTTATTTTTTTCTTTTTTGATAGAGACATAAATAGCTAGGCTGGCTTCAAACTTGCTCTATGGCTGAGAATGACCTTGGATTTCTGGTTTTCATGCCTTCAGCTCTCAAATTCGGCAGCACACCCTGTTTATGCTGGAGCTTTGTGCAGACTGGGTNAGTACTCTACCAACAGATCCATTCCAAAGCCCCTTTGCATGGATTCCTTGGACCANAAAGGCAAAGGAAGGTGGGGACCGTGAGGGGAATTGATGATGACCTCATTGATCTTGATTTGTCTTGATTGACAGTGACTCTCTGGCCTTCTTGGGTAAGGAAAAGCAAGCTGTACTGTCACAGTCTGTTCTCACTGTGCCCTGGCAGTAGATGAGAGAANCACTCTCTTATTTTGGGTTTCCTCATGTCCTCTGAGGAAAAAAATTTCTAAAATAGTCTCTATGGATCTGGGTCTTGAGATCCTTTTTTGAAAGTGGGTGGTAGGGCGTGATGGAGTCAGATAAACTTGGAGCATGCTGCAAGCAGATCATACCATCTTTGGGTATTCACGATGTCTGTTAGCACATCAAGGTGCCTGGTATGTGCTGCAGTAANAGCTACCTGCTTTGTTGTAGCTCAGTGTGTTTCCCAAACATTTTGGACCACAGAACAGTATTACNTGACCCCTGTGGCTCCCTTCTGGCTGAGGGCTGATGGCATGCTGTTCACTTTGCCTTTTTTGAATGTATGGGTTATGGCCACCTCTTCATCTCTTTGTCACTGGCAGACTTCTCCATGGCGACTTCAGAGTCATGCTGGCTTGTGTTTCACAGTTCTAAGTGAACCTGGGGGGTCACAGCATACCTACCTGTTGCTTCAGGCTTCCCGTGACTAGTTCACTGACTCTGTCAGCAGGTGTTTGCTAAGCATGGATGTTCAGATGTTCCCGGCACAGTTCCAGGCACAGTCGAGTAAGGAAGGAACCTCCCTTCAAAAGTCCCCAGGCTCATGGGAGAAGAGAAAGAGAGATAACACCCACAGTAATATCGGCTCTGGGGCAGCCTGAGGGACTTGGCCCTTTAAATGGCATACACAGCCTGGCTGTCACCTGAGCTCACCCAGCTCTGTCCTCTGCACGCCCTTTTCTGCAGGTGGGGACACTGAATGCCAGAACTTTTTGTCACCTGCTGTCACATCCTTGGTTTCTCAGTAGCTCTTTGAGACAAAAGCCAGGGTCTGTCCAAACTCCTAGGCTGCCTTTTGCAGAACCTTCCCCAGGTTCCGCTGCCGTACGATGCTGCAAGGTGCTAGAAGGGGCTGATTGTTTCAAAGGACCTGCTCTCTCTTTAAAAACACGTGCTTCTTAGTTGGATCACAAGGTCGTAGGCTTCCACAAGGCTTTTGCATACACACCTACCTCTCTTCCATCTTCCCATGCCTCTCTTGCAGGAGGTCACAAGAGAAAATAGAAAGACACGAATGTTGCAAAGTAATTTGTAAGGGGAAAGGCATGTGGACGGGGTCGGGGGAGACGAAAAAGGGAGAAGGTGAAAGTAGTTGGGATGCATTATACGCATGTCTGAAGTTGTCCAAGAGTAAGCATAGTTCACTTAAAGAAAAACATAGTTGCCTCCAGAACTGGGGCATCTGTTGCTCAGGTTGACAGAGGGCAATTTTACCTTCAAAACTTTTTCTTTCCGGGAGGCAAGGTCTTACCCTACTAGCCCAAGCTGGCCGGAACTCCAAGCAATCCTCTTGCCTCAGCCTCTAGAATGTTAAAAATGTTATTTCCAGTTACATAATTCATGCATACACTCTTACAAAAATTAAAAAAAATAGGGAAATTACTCAGGAACTATCCATTCTTTGCAAAAAGCTAAGGCCTGGAATCAGTCATTTATTTTTCCAGGGCTTTAGGAATTATTATTTATATACAAATTCTGTGGTACAGGTGATGCCACATGCAATGGTTAGCTATAGTGTTTTCTTTCTTCCCTTTCAGTTGTGTTTCTGGGGACTGTTTTAGGCCACCACATATAGCTGCATCGTTCTTTTCTCAGCACTGTGTATTTTTTGTGGCCCTGAGGATTGAATACAGACTCTTGGCTAGGCACATATGTTCCACCACTGAGCCACTCCCTACCCCTGCAGTATTAGTTTTTCTCTCCAATTTTTCATCTTGAAACAACTGATTTTGAAACAGAAAAGTTGCAAAACTGCAAAGAGTTAAAAAATGTGCAAGCGTCTATCGTGGCTAGTGTTTATTGTCTGCTTGACCCGACCTACGGTTACCTGGGAAGAGGAAACCTTAACTGAAGAATTGCCAAGATGAGACTGGCCCACGCCACGTCTGTGTGGGGCACTGTGTGGGAGAGTCTAGCCCACGGTGGACGGTGGCATCCTTATGTGGTCCTAGGCTGTACAAAAAGCTAGCTGAGCAGAAGCCAGTGAGGTGAGCCAGTAGGTAGAGTCCCTCCACGGTTTCTGCTTCAGTTCCTGCTTGGGTCTCTGTCCCCACTTCTCTCCCTGATCAACTGTGACCTAGAACTGTAAGCTGAAATAAATCTTTTTTCCCCTAAGTGGCTTTTAGTCACGGTGTTTATCACATCAACATATCAAACTGAAACAGTTCCCTTTCCCCAGAATTAATATTTTACCCAATTTGTTATCTAAACATATATATATGATGTGCATATGTATATATACATAATTTATGAACATAAAAATTAAAATTTCTTTTCTGAATTATCTGCATATACTACCTCCCTTTACCCCTAAATACTTGAATATTCTCTAAACCAGCCATAGAAGTCAGTAAGTTCTCAACTTAACTTTAATACACTCTTCTTTGATATATACTCTTTCTTTGCATTTTCACAGGGTTGAAATATGTAACCCAGGCTGGCCTGAAACTTATTGTGTAGCCACAGTTGACCTCAAATTTGTAGTGATCCTCCTGCCTCAGCTTCTCAGCTGGTGGGATTACAGGTATAAGTCACCATATCTGGCTAATCTCCTATTTATAGTCAATTACTCAAAATAATGTCCTTCATAGCCCCTTTGCCTGGAATCCAGCCTAGGATCAAAGGTTGTANTTAGTTGTTNTATTTCCTANATCTATTAATACGTCTTTGTCTTTTATGATACTGACACTTTTGAAGACTGTAACTTAATGAAATCAGAGCCTTCATTTTATTTATTTATTAATGANANATTTTTATTTTATGTGCACTGGTGTTTTGCCTGCNTGTGTGTCTGTGCAAGGGTGTCATATCCCTTGGAACTGGAGTTACAGACAGTTGTGAGCTGCCATGTGAGTGCTGGGAATTGAACCCGGGTCCTCTAGAAGAGCAGTGAGTTCTCTTAACCGCTGAGCCATCTCTCGAGCCTCTGAAATCAGAGCCTTTTCTATTGAGTTTTCTCATGATTGGATTAATGTTTAAAGTTAAGGTGCTCTAGGGCTGGAGAAATGGCTCAGAAGTTAAGCAAACTTGCTGCTCTTGCAGAGGACCTGGTTCCGGTTTCCAGGACTCACACAGTAGCCCACAAACTCCAGTTCCAGGTGGTCCAATGCCCTCTTCTGACCTCCATTGGCAGAAGGCATTCAAATGGTGCACACGCGCGCGCGCGCGCGCGCGCGCACACACACACACACACAACACTCAAATACATAAAATAAATCTAAAATCAAGGGGCACATTTCATCTAGAATACTCTACAGGCAGGCAGGTACTCAGGGCACCATGTCTGCACAGCCATTGGGCCACCTGCTCCTCACTGGTGATGCTGATATTGATTCTGTTAAAGGTCATAATAGGTGCTGTCTGATTCGTCTTCTATTAAGATACTATTTTGCCTTCTGAGGATAACATCCAGTCTGTTGGAAGCCACCAGAGACCACACAAACAGCTGGTCCTCACCAGGACTTTTCTCGTGTTCAGCATCTGTAGANGTGTCTTGCTTAAGCCAATTAATTGTTCTGACCATTTTTGCAGAGTATTGATTTTTGCATTGATAACAATTCCTCAGAGTGTGCCAGTAGACTTGGCACTGTGCTGTGAGAGTTTTNTTCTCCCTGAATTTGTTTATTAATTTATTATGGATGCCTAGGTTCTAGAACTTGAATGAACTATAACTTAATGTCATTTCTTGGTGTCTGTGGGGAGATGGTTTCAGGAGTCCCTGAGATGTCAGAGCCTTCTTCTAACATGGCATGGGATCTATATCTCATCCATGTGCATCCTACACTGTAGACCATCTTAGATTACTTATAATAACCAATATAATAGAAATGCTCTGTGTGGTTTAGGGAATAATGACAAGGAAAACAGATCTCCATATGCCTGGTACAGATGCAGCCCCCCACTCCCCCCGCACACACAGCGCTTGACTCTAAGGTCTGTTGAATCTGCAGATGTNGGACTCATGTGGGAAGGATGATAGACTCCCCGTTTTTATTGGGTGCTCCTTGCTCTATATTTGGCCGATGGGAGCCCCTTCCCTTGTCCCTGTGGCATTGCCATAGGTTTTGAGTCTTTCCTCACTTTTGGCATTACAAAATGTTCCAGGCTTATCTTGTACTTCCCTCTCCCAGCCCTGAAGACGCCATTCATTCCTCTAAGGAGCCCTGGCTTTCTTTAGTAGCGAATAGTACTGCAGACCAGGATCTGCCTGCTAGCGTGCACATTGCAACCTGGTCTCTGGATTTCTCTACTAATCCTTTTAAATTATTACTCTTCTGGGCATTTGGTAGAATGACTGTATAGCTACAGTCATACTGACGGATGTGGCCATTGCTTTCAACTTGTTCCTATTCCAAGAAAGTCTCAGTGACCGCTCTGGTACACACTCCTTGGGTGCCTGTAGCTGACTAGAAGTGGAATTTCTTGGTCATGAGGTATGTATTCAAAATTTTACTTGATATTGCTGCCTAGTTCTGTGAGGTGGCTCCAACTGTTTAAATACTAATGCAGGAGAGCCATCTTCTGATANCTCCCAGGCATTTTCACTGAGTGGAGGCAGCTCTGTAAAGCATGTAGCTGCAGAATTGACCCTCATAGGGTTGGAAGGCATTTGGAAGGCAGGTAAGATGAGGAGTGTGGTTCATATGTGAAGGAAGGGGGCAAATTACAGACAGTAGCTCTCCACTTCATGTCCCCCTCCTGGGCGGGCCTGTTGCTCTGTGTTGGGGCTACTCTTTCACTGTCNTCCCTATGCAGCCTTTGAAAGAAGCCTTCAGAAATGGGAGGACGATTCCCTGGCTTCTCCCGAAGGTCAGGCCAGAGTTCACAGTAACAGTTCTTGTCAAGTCAAATTTTATCAGGGGCTGAAATAAGTATTTTATTGAGACAGGGTCTCATTATATAGACCAGCCTGGCCTTGAACTCACAGAGGTCTACCTGCTTCTGCCTCCCAGGTGCTGGGATTAAAGAATACGCCACCATGCCCATCTTCACTGTTATATGAGCCTCTAGCATGAATTCCTCTTACCACAGCCTCCCAAGTGCTGGGATTATAAGCCTTTACCACCATGCTTGGCCCAGATATTTTTCTTAAAGAAGCCATACCTACTCAGCTCACCAAAACTCTATCCAGCGAGAGTGTAGTCTGCGCAGGAAAGAACACAGATAGCAAAATGGTGGCAGATGGAAACCCAGTACAACACAGGTATTGATGTCAGGACCAAATGTGACACCACAGTCAGCAGCATGGAGGGAAATACAGATAGCACTCAGGTCAGGGCAGGAAGATGCATGGGTCCTGGTAGTGTCCTCTAAGAGGCATGCAGGGCCATCCACTGAGATGCAGGGGAGGCTTCTGTTCACAGCCAAGGGGCTTCTGTGAGAGGAAGCAAAGAGCCTGAGGGATTGAGGTCAGAAACCTGCAATTGCTCAGACAGTCAAAACTGGGGTTTGCTGGGGTTTGGGGGGCACTGTGGGATGGTCTCTTCCTCTTAGACAAAGGGAGGATTTGAGGACTGCTTCTTGTAGCTCTCCATGCTGGATTCTGGCCAGGTCAGGGACTCCAGGGTGGACTTTAGGCCAGCTGCCACACAGATACTCCCAGCCTCTCACATCCCTCGGAGCCTTCTGCCAGATGGGGGACTTTTAGGTAGTGTATATACTNAGGAAAATGNTGANCTNGGATCTCAGTTTTNACACCAACACCATCCCAAGCAGTGAGATGGGTGTTTCTTTCTTACTTTCTACCTTTTCAACATTTCAGTGTGAGAACATTTTAATTCACAGAAAAATTGAAAGCACAACCCAGTTATTCAGCACTGGCTTCCCCATCACATCTAATTCAATATTTTATCCTAGTCCTTTGTGTAGGTATACACTTATGTGCATGTGTGTTATGTATCTATGCATGGACACCTACATATCTGTATTTTTTCTTTTGGCTAAACCTTTTAAAAACATGTTCCAACTACCATGTATGTTTTTACCAATTTTGAAGGCAGAAACTATGTGTTATTTAGGTGGTGAGAATTTACTGTGCCATGGTGCCCTCTTGTCTGTGAGGGTCCCTAGTTAGTACCGGAAACTACAGATGGAACTGAGCCCTGCAAGGACTGTTTTTCTTTTTATACATACATGCCTATGATAAAGTTAAATTCACAAATTAGGCCAGTTAGAGATTAATAGNGATGACTAATAATAAAATAGAACAAATTTTACAATATGCTATAATAGTGTGACTTGACAGTATCTCTTGAGTGAGACAAATATTAGTATTTCTGACTTTTTTTTTCCAAACCTCGTCTAACTGAAACTACATACTGTGTGTGTGAACTACTGTTGTGATCTGTTAAGGAGGTATAAGGCTATGACCCAGATAACTGGCAGAGACAAATGAACCCCTAAATAATCAAGAAGGAAGTAATTATTAAGAAATGGCTACCATCCCTGGGCTGGAAGAATAGGGCAAGAGGCTGGAGTGAGCAAAACTGGATATTTTGAGGAGAGACTCCCGAGTTGCTCTAAGTGTGTCCCTGTAGTCAGGGATGAAGTGGAGTGGCCTCAGAGCTGGGGGCTGGGACTCAGCAGCTGGATACAGCTGTTGCTCCAGGAAAGAGCTGCTGCTGCCAGGAAGGGCAGATTACCGCTGAGGACAGAACATGGACAGGAGGTGGCAGGAAGCAGCAAGTGCCTGTCCCTCCAGGCTGGCACTTCCCCGCAGCATCCCCCCTTGACAACATTTGCAACAGGACTCGTGGGTCCCAGCTTGGCAGTGCAGAAGAGTTAAGTATGGCTCTCTTTTGCTGTCCCTGGGGGCAAGGTGCCAGCACTCCCCACAGACAGCAAAATCTGCAAATGCTCAAGTCCCTTGTAGGAAATGGCGTAGTATTCATTTAGAACCTATAGCATCCTCCCCTGTGCTCGCAACTTTCCTTAGATGACCTCTTCATCCCAGTGCTGTGGAAATTTCGTGGAAATAGCTGTTCAGTGTAGACACTTGATCAGTCTGCCATTGGTTGAAGCCACAGATACAGAACCTGTGCCTACTAAAGGCCAATTATAAAGGGGTGAGCCTGGAACAGAAAAACAGTACTTTAGTAAGTGGAAGAAAGCATAAACTCTTGAGTGCATGCTTGCTAAACTAAGAATGTTGTCCCCCACACTCATACAGCCTTACCCTGACTGAGCTATGTGCACTCCTGTCTCTGCTGTCATTTCCCCAGATGCTTTTGCGGCTAAGATTTAAGTTTTCCCAGGGATTAGAATTCAGTCACATTTTCCCCACTGCATTTACCCGATCTACCCCTTTAGCCTCTCTTTAGAGAACAGTCTGCCCATCCCCCTCCCTCTTAAAGGCTCATGATAAGTGACCAGGGCAATCAAGTCATACAAAGTCCCACATTCTGAGGATCTGATTGTTCATGATGGTTTTTTTTAAAATCTATATTTTTACTTAAAAAAATTATCCCTGATAGTTCTTGTAACCTAGAAGTTCATTTAAATTGATTAGATCATTTCAGTTTTTTTTTTTTCCTAGAAGACAGACACACCAGGACTTAAGGCAGGACTGTATCTCAGTAACCCCACTGTAAGTTGGAATATGTCAAGTTGAACATGCATTGCATATGTACAGCCTCCTGAAGATCTTGACTGGGTGTCACAGCTCACTTGGGGGGTCTTGGTTGTCTGCCAGTGTGATGCACAGTTGGCTGGAAGCTCTGGCTTGTGGCTACTGGCCAGCATCAGAAGGAAGTGTTATGCTGTGTATCACTAGCCCAAGAAAATGCCGAAGTTCAACATTTGAAGCAGGGTTATTATTGAGTGTGTGTCACTGACATGGTGCCGGGGAGTTGAAATGTTGCCAGTGAATTACCCTAGGTCGGACATTGTGTCTCAGAGAAGGTACACTCACTGCTGTATGCATTTTAGCAGAGGAGTTATGGTGCAATCTTTGAAGGTCCCAATTTCAGACACCTCTTGGTACCTTAGCAACAAAAGCCAGGTGATTCTCAGATGATGGGGAAGATACTGGACTTCATTTTAACAGGCACTGAGGTTAGTTCTGGTAGAGCTTGCCTTGGTACCCGTGTGCTATACCTTCCTCTGCCATCCCAGGTGCCATCAGAGGGTGTCTTGGACTCAGTGCTGGAGTCTTCATTGGCAGAGGCTGTTTTATTGCTGGAACATCCTAATTCATAGTCCTCTGGACCTTGTGCCTGCCCTGCAGTGTTCAAAGCAGATGTCACTGCTGCCCTGAGCCTACTGGGCTCGGCTATCCCACTGCCTCTGACCCCTTTGCTGGAGTGTGGTGAGAACTTTGCCACCTTGTGTAATGGAGGATGGGGGTGGGACCTCTCTCTCTCTC
>LZPO01008024.1:237627-252028 GCA_001675575.1 Neotoma lepida
TATGTATATATCTCTCTCTCTACACACATATATGTATGTATTTATGTATATCTCTATATATATACACACATACATATATATGTATGTATTTATGTATATATCTCTCTCTCTTTACACACACACTTTTGGAGGGACATTATTTCTTTTCCACTTCATCTGTTGGGAATCTCTCTTTGCTGGGCCACCCCCTGACCCACCTAACCAGGCTCAGGATAGGTGGGCTGACTGGGTGTGCCAGCATCACCCCACCTAAGGGCTCCTCTGAGTCTCTGGCTTCCTGCAGAAGTCTGCAGGCCACAGGGCTGGCCTGCCTTCCTCCAGACGGGAGCTGCCCTCCCAGCAAGGTTGGCTTTTTCTGTAGACAATGCTGCTGTTCAGAGCCCACCAGCCATTGTTCTCTCAAGGGAAGAAACCTGGAATCAGAGCTCCCACTCTGGAGCCAGCCTGACTCAGAACTCATCCTGCTGCTGTCCTGACATACCTCATAGGGACTCATCAGTCANCAGAGCTGGGTTCTAAAGTGGATGAATGGGAGCTATGGCCCTATCTTTGCAAAGAAGGGAACATGGTGGCAGGACATGTTCAGAGTCACGGTCATTTGGAACATGGGTGGCAGGACATGTTCAGAGTCACGGTCATTTGGAACATGGGTGGCAGGACATGTTCAGAGTCACAGTCATTTGGAACATGGATGGCAGGACATGTTCAGAGTCACGGTCATTTGATTGATGCATGGCAGAAATCATAAATCTGGAAATTCTTTTTCTAGTTCAGAGATTTTAGTTTCTTTCCCTTCATCATAAAAAAAAAACCAATATGTTTATTTTAGGGAATCTGGGAAAATGTTGAAAGAGAAAACTCATGCTTAGATGTGACATTCCAAAGACAGGTACCATCATTACTTCAGCCATTTCTTTCTCATCTTTCATCTATAAATAATGTTGGGGTTTCCTTGTAGACTCATANTTTTTAAAGCTGGCAATAGTTTAAAGTGGTTTTAAAAGGCCAGCATTCTGAGGTACAGAGGGGTGCAGAGGGGTGCAGAGGGGTGCTGAGGGGTGCTGAGTCTCCCCTTCCCACCTCCACACTCTTCTCTCCAGCCTCTGTGAATTGTCACCAGTGTAACCTGTCTGTGTGCCCATCCCTCAGAGTTCCTCAAACACATCCTCTTATTTCCTCATGGAATATATCACCAGCATGCTTTGTTGCACACACAAGAGCTTTCTCCATCCACCTGCAGACCTCGAAGCCGGGAGTCTCTGCTCTCCTCCCTGTCTCTGAGGCCTNTCTGGGTCAAGCTTCAGCTATAATAGGCATCTTTGAACTGAGGGAGCTGAGGGTCTTTCCATTTTCTTGTCTCTCCAGGTTAGAGCTTCATCCAGGGTGAGTGATATGTCCTACTGGCACCTCACACAGGGGNCCCCAAAAGGTACCCTCTCTGGGTTATGGACATCAGAGAAACATGACTCGTATTTTTAGGAAGGGAAATAGACAGACCCAGGGCTGTTCCAGCCAGGTCTTCTGCTTTTCAGAATAGTATATTTCCAGCATATTCTACACAAACTCTTAAGAATTATGTATAAGGAAGAAGGGAGAGCTGAGTCTGTCCTGGTCCATTCAGCGAACTTGTTCTCTGGTCACATGATTCTAATTGGCCAAGACTTTCCTTCCAGCATGGCCAGGTGAGCCTGCCTCCTGCCTCTGGGCTTGCTGTGCAGTCACGATATGAACTTGGTCATTTTTCCTACCACATGGAGCACCATCCCCAATTGTCAGGAAAGAAGTGGTCAAAATTCATGGAAGTGGGGGTGAAAAGCCCCTCAGACTCTCTGAGCTCCTGGGTTTGGACCTGCCTTCCTGAGTCAGACGGGAGTCTGTCGCAGTGTGGATTTGAACTTTTAGCAGTCAGGGAGGCCATGGTCCAGTTGGTGGATAGGAGTTCTGGAGGGGACAGCGGGTGATTGTAAGTTCTGGAGCTAGCCTGGCTGGGCCACATCCTAACTTCATCTCCTAGGCTATCACCTTTCCCTGCCCAGTTTTGCATCGTTGAGTGACATGCCATGACTGAATGAGGTGATTGAGGGAGGAATGAAGCCCAGCACCTGAGTGACAACAAACTGTCACATTTGACAGATGGCACTGCCACTCTTGCCAGCTCCGTCTGCAATCCCACCTGACCCTTTCCTCCCCATCTCTAGCCCTGGACTGTTGAACATTTATTTGAACAGTCAGCATCAAGAAGGAAGGTGTTTTAGTTAGGGTTTCTATTACTGTGGAGAGATACCATGATCACAGCAACTCTTATAAAGGAAAATATTTAACTGGGTCTTGTTTATAGTTCAGAGGTTTAGTCCATTGTCATCATGACAAGAAGCACGGCAGTGTATAGGCAGACATGGTGCTGGAGATGAATGGTTCTACATCTGGATCCACAGGCAGCAGAAGGAGACTGTGTCCCACACTGGGCATAGCTTGAGCATATGAGACCTCAAAGCCAACCCCCATGGTGACACACCTCTTCCAACAAGGCCACACCTACTGCAACAAGGCCACACCTCCTAATAGTGCCACCTCTATGGGCCAAGCATTCAAACACATGAGTCTATGGGAGCCATTCCTAGTCAAACCACCACAGAAGGAAACAGCCATTGATGAGACTTTTGAGTCAGCGCCTTGGAAAGTCCAAGGGCTGGGCACATGAATGAAAGGCGTGAAGCTTGTGGTGAGAAGCAGAACCATCCTGGGGTGAGCTGAAAACATCGGCCTCAGCATACAGGAGCCACCTTTACTTCATTGAGAGTCTCTCACTGAGGAGGACCTCCTGTCAAGGTGGCCTCCCCAGTAGCAAAGGAGCAGCTGTTTGTTTTTTCCTAATCTCTGTGGTAGCTTGTTGTGGGGTTGTCGGGACATCCAGGGACATGAATCAAAAGTTTCTTTCCCCATACTTTTGGAGAACAAAGTCACAGTGTCTACTAGGTTTCCGCAAGGCCTCTCTGCTCAGCTTACTGATGCTCTCTGCATTCACACGATGCAGCTCGGTGTGGGACTATGACCAAACTCCTCACCCTGCGGGATCAGGGTCCACTCTCATGTCCTTGATGTACCTCATCGAGGCCTTGAGGGTCCTCTCTCCAAATACAACTACATGCTGAGGACTCAAGTTAGAACTTCAACACAGGTATTAGGGGGTGGGGAGCACAACTGAGCCCCTAACACTCTCTGAAGGCAGCCTTGCACAGCTGTCCCGGACCTCCCAGGCCTCTCTCCTGCTAAGCACTGCCTCCTTGTTCCTCAACCCCAGAAGACACACCACATAGAATGACAATTTGGTAGCAGCAATTGAAGGACATCCTGTGTCCCCGGACCCTGGCACAGGCGTAGAGTCGACTCCTCAGATGAGGTGTGGAGGGGAGGGGTGTGAGTGGGCATGCGTGCCTCAGGATGCTTGCCTGTTACGCATCGAAGCCTGGCCTCCTTTAAAAAGAAACCTTGCCTTTTTGTTTTTATTGGAGCCTTGAAGAAAGTAAATGATTACCATGCATGGGAGTCTGTGTTGGGGTGAAAGCTAACAGGGCATTCAGTTACCAGACTGGTGTAGACGATGTCAGGGGCTTCCTGGCTTTCTGTGTCCCTCTCTTCCTTTGCCTGCTTCTGTTCTTTTGTCTTTAGCTTAGAGCTGAAGGATGAACATTATTTTATTCCATTTTGTCATCCCTCAGCAAAGACGGCTGAGCGGGATTGTGACCCTGGGAACAACTGATGGATAATGTCCTTTTGTGACTATTTTCTCTTATCCTCTGGCTGCTGGGATTAGCCTGCACACAGTGATTATGTCCATAGGGCTGGTATAGAGTCTTCGGTGGGTTAACTCTCCCCGGCACCAACCCACACAGCTCAGCCTTCCTTTTCCATAGCTATGGTTTCATTCTCTACTTTTGATTAATAGTGCATATTTTACAAGTGTTCTTCAAGTCCATGTACCCATAGATTCAAATGTATTTTGGGGAAATGTTGGTCTCAAGGTGATGCTGGGAGCTTGAAGTCCTAACCTCATATTTGGAAGTTGAGCCTCATTAATATGTCATCCAGTTATATTCAAATGGTAACTCTTTTTAAATGGTGAGCAATATTTCACTCTATGTGTGTGTGTGTGTGTGTGTGTGTGTGTGTGTGTGTGTGTGTATGGTTTCTCTATCTGTTAATGTATCAATGGACACTTAGGAGATTATTCTGGTGGAATAAGACAGGTGCAGAAAGAAAATTATTGTTCAATCTCAACTGGGAATTAAAAAAGTCAAATAAAACAGAAACAGAGATGAGGATACCAGTGAAGGGCTGGGAGGGAATGGGGGAGCAGGTTAGAGGGACGATTTGCAGGTAGGTGGGATAAGGGATAGAGGTCTGATTACAGCACAGAAGCTGTGGAGAGTGAGACAGTGTAGCTTTTACGTGCTCTTAGCCCTCCCCACCCCATTGTTTGTAGTAATCAATTTATCATGTGTATGTATATCAAAACATGCTGTAGACATTAAATACATANCATAAAAATACATAGCTCAGCTGTTCTCAACCTNTGGGTCGTGACCCCTTGGGGGTTGAATGATCCTTTCACAGAGGTTGCCCAAGACCAATCAGAAAGCACAGATATTTATATTATGATTCATAACTGTAGCAAAATTACAGTTACAAAGAAGCAACGAAACTAATTATATGGTTGGGGGTTACCACAGCGTGAGGGACTGTATTAAAGGGTCAAGCATTAGGAAGATTGAGAACCACTGGTTTAGCTAATATTTTGTAGGTTGAAATTAAAACTAAAAAGCAAAGTTTTGAAGGATTAGTGTAATTGGGTTGTGAAAGCACATCTATGTAAAAATGTCTTTAAGGATACACCTACAGCTTTGAGTACAGGAGCATATGTAATACATACACACACACACACATATATATATATATATATATATATAATAAATATAATGCACACCTAATTAGAATTCTATTAGAACAATCAGCACTATCAGTGGTGTCTTAGGCTTTTTATTGTTATGAAGAGACACCATGACTATGGCAACTCTTACAAGGAAAACATTTAATTGAAGGGGCTTGCTTACAGTTTCAGAGGTTCAGTCCATTATCATCATAGCATGGAGCATGGTAGNATGCAGGCAGATGTGGTGCTGGAGGAAGAGCTGAGAGTCCTACATCTTGCAGGCAACAGGAAGTCGACTCACTTACTGGGCGGTATTCTAAGCATAGGAAACCTCAAAGCCCGCCCCCACAATGACATGCTTCCTCCAACAAGGCCACACCTACTCCAACAAGGCCACACCTCCTAATAGTGCCACTCCCTATGACCTTATGGGGGCCAGTTACATTCAAACTACCACAGGAGGGGTATTCAGATTAATCAAGTTTTATAGTTAATAATGAACTTGTTTTTTAATGTTGTCTGAAAACCTACCACAGAAAATAATAATGCAAATTAAATATGTAACTCTAAGGTCAGAGTGAACTTAACTGGATCTTAAAAGTTAGCCTATATTAATTTTTTAATAGATGCATATAAACACATCAAACACTTATGCTCTCCTCTTTCCTCCCAGAATTCATTATTTTTTACATTTATTTACATATATGTGTAAGTAAATATATATATGTGTATGTGTGCAAGTGTGTGAGCATGTGTGTACCATGATGTGTGTGTGGAGGTCAGAGGACAGCTTTTGGGGGTCAGTTTTCTCCTTCCACCGCAGGGATTGTGGGGAATGAATTCAGGCCATCAGACTTAGTGGCAAGTGCCTTTACTTGGTGAGCCATTTATTTCTTCTTAGTGGTGGAGTAATACTCCATGGTGTGTATATGCCACATCTCCTTAACCCATTCNCCTGATGAGCAGCTAGGCTGATCTGACCATCTGGCTATTGTGGGTAGTGCCATAACTGCCGCCGTGAGTGTGCAGATGTCTCTACTGTGTGCTGCCTTGNTCCTTCAGAAATGAACCCAGGACTGGTCTAGCTAGTCAGACAGTAATTCTGCTCATAGGTTTCCATAGTGGCTGCACTAGCTGACATCTCAACCAATAGCCTGTAAGGTGTCCCTTCCCCCAGATCCTCACCATCGTTTATTACCCTTTGTTGACTTGTTGCAGCCATTCCAACTGGTGTGAGATGTAATCTCAGTGTAGTTCCGATGTGCATTTCCCCGGTGCTTAAAGATATGGAACTTTGTGTGTGTGTGTGTGTGTGTGTGTGTGTGTGTGTGTGTGTGTGTGTGTGATTGTTGGCTATTTGTACTTTTTCTTTCTAGAAGGCCTTGCCCACTTACTGATCAAATTACTTTGGTCTTTGGATATTAATTTTTGAGTCCTTTATATCACTGCCTGGGAGACCAGCCTCCAGCAGTGCAGGGCTCAAAAGGAATCCACAGTGTCAGCACATACTAAGACTTTTCTATCTGAGGGGGTTAGGGAAAAAGACACTCCCACTCTATTTCCTTCTTTATTCTCTATTCTTCCATGTTCTTTCTNTATTCTTTCATTGTTGGTTGAAGAAAAAAGGCACTTCAAGATGAAATTTTAAGGCCTATGTGACAGCAGGAAGGTCCAGCCCCTTTGATGGACTGAACTGGACTGGACTGAACCCCCAACAGTCATACAATGATGTATTTATGGATTGTTACACAAAGTATCTCCTCATACCAAGATCCCTAATCTTAATTTACATGTCTTACTGAAGAAAAGCATCACATGCCTCCATGACTCTAGTCCTTTACTGTGTGCTATACACAATAATACAAGAGCCTCAGGTGTGCCTGAGGCATCTTGTGTCCAAAGTCATGGGATGGCCACTATGCCCCTTCAGCAAAACAATTCTACAGATCACAGGAAACAATCACTNTTTTCCACAAGGATTCTTCAAGGTCAAAGTAATTCTAAAAAACAGCTGTTCATTGTAATATCTACCTCATACAGTCTTAAAGCAATCACAAACCTAAACTTTTATACATAAAAAACAATCAGCCAGCTGTTTTTTAGATCTTTAGGGTGCATACCCATTCATTAATAGTTTTTTAATATCAGGAGATTGAGGGCAGGAATGGATACAAGGAACTAATCATCACCTTTGGTCATCAACCAAACCTAGCAAGAAAATACATCAGCCAGTTAACAGTTGGGCTGCTTTGTATTTTTTACCTCAGCTATGTGTCCTTGTGAACTTTAGATTGTTTTCTGGGGTTTTTCATCTTAAGGCTATTATCAAAACATCTGATCTAACCTGAAGTTATTATAAGGCTTTGTTTCAGCTAATGATGCACACCGAAACCTGGGACTGTGCCTTTCAACATTAAGATTAAAGGATTTTGAGCCAGCCTGGCTCCTGGGACTCAACTATTTCTCCTAATCATCAACTNGANCTACAATNCATGCAGCTCCCTAAGTGAAACTCATAGGCCCCAGCTGTGCAACACCTCCCTGTATCCACCTTCACTCATCAAAACTCTGTATAAGCCAACACCACTACTATCAAACAGATGGTACAGCTTAGGGAGGAAGCCATCCCCACAATAGCAATCCACAGGTCAAAAGATGTTCCAGGGTCTGTGGTCCTGGAGGCCTGGCCAACCGAGATTTGGGGAGGGGGGATTGCCTCCTGGTGGGCTGACACCCCAAACCACAACTGCCACCCGCTGCTCCTCTGATATGGCTACTGACACCTTTATATATTCTGAATATTAACCGCCTGTTGAAGAATAACTAGCAGGGCTCCCCTCCTATGCTGCAGGTTGACTTTTCACTCTGGTCATGATTTCTGTCCTGCTTGAGCTTGTTACTTTGATGCAATCCCATGGGCTAATTCTTCTAATTCTTCTGGGCTAAATCTGCTCCAGTCCTGTTCNNGAAGTTGTTGCTTGTGCCTGAAGCTTGAAATGTTTGCCCTGTGTTGGCATGCACTAGTTTTAAAGCTCCAGGTCTTGTTTTACNGTCTTAGATCCATTTTAAGTTAGCTTTNATTCAGCGTGAGATGTGTGGATGTGGTTTTGAACATCTGTACAGGGGAACCCAGTTTCCCCAGCATTATTTGCCTTCTCTAGTGTATGTTATTGGCCCTTTTGCTGGGAATGAGATGCTTGTGGATGTGCAGGTTTATTTNTAGGCACCCTGCTCTATCCATGGTCTGCATCTCTGTNTTGATGCCAACACCACGCTGTTCTTGTCACCATAGTTCTGGGGTAGGATGATACCTCGAGGTATTGCTCTTTTTGCTTAAGGTTGCTTTGTTTTGTGGGATCTTTTGTGTTTTNAAATGAATTTTAGGATTGCTTTTTCTAGTCCCATGAAAAATTCCATTGGAATTTTGATGGAAAATGAAATGAATTTGTAGATTGCTTTTGGTAATATAGCTGTGTTTAATGCTATTACTTCTGCTGATTCATGAGTGTGGGAGGTCTCTCTGTCTTCTAGTGTTTTACAGTTTTCATTGTAAAAGTCTTTCACTTCCTTAGTCAGGATTATTTNTAGGTTTAGGGAGGGTATTGCTAATGAGCTTCAATCTTTTTTTTGTTTGTTTGTTTGTTTGTTTGTTTTTTCAAGACAGGGTTTCTCTATGTAGCTTTGTGCCTTTCCTGGAACTCACTCTGTAGTCCAGGCTGGCCTCAAACTCACAGAGATCCGCCTGCCTCTGCCTCCCGAGTGCTGGGATTAAAGGCGTGTGCCACCACCGCCCGGCANGAGCTTCAATCTTTTTAATAGTTACAAAAAACTTATTTATTTTCACACACATNTGAGTTTGTGGACGTCAAAGGACAGCCTCTGGTATTGCCCTAATGCTCACACCTTGTTTGAGGCAGGATCTCTCTTGTCTCCTGCTGAACCTTATAACTGCAGGCTAGCTGGCCCTCAAGCCCCTGTCTCTCCCTTCTGCTAACCACGGAGCTCTGGGATTCCATATGCGTGCCACCGTGTCCAGCTTTGCATGGGTTCCAGGGGTCTAAACTCAGTTTGTCAGGCTTGCACAGCAAGCAATCTTGAGCACTGAGCACTGAGCACCCACTACTGAGCACCTACTGAGCACCTACTGAGAGGTCCTCCGCAACCCTTGATCCTTCTTTTTGATTTATTAACCATATCCATCTTGGGAGTGTTACATCCATAGCTATGTCAATGAACCAGAGATAAATTAGCTAATTTTGAATTTTCTACTGAATTAGGATACACACACATACCCCCCCACACACACACAGACCCGTGATTGGCAAATATAGTTTATGGGCTGTGCTTTAGACAGATGACAAAGTATTGGAAACTTTTTTATCAGGTGTCAGTTTTTTTAAGTTATGGCAATTTACAGAAAAACATTTAGATATCATGTTTCTCTTAAGAAATCACTGGACNAGGACCCAGACACTGAGTGGATCTCTCTGACTTGTTTGGTTCTTATTTGCAATTCCCAAAACACAGCTCACAGGTCTTAATAAGCAAAACTTTTTTATGAGCAATAATCATAAATCTTTAATAATAGTTAAATAGTTTGCAGTCATTATTTTGCTTATATTTGTTGCCTATTTTTCAGAATCAGTTTAAAATCTTTGACTCCTTTTGNAGTCCTTCCCAACATTGCACCCACCTGCCTGANGGAAAGTTAGAATTCCTGGGTAGGAGACAGTGCCTTCTACACTCGAGATGCCCTGACTTCCTTTATTTAATTTTTGAGATTATTTATTTATTTTCTTTGTGTATATGTGTATATAATTTACTTTTATTTTATATTCCTTGGTGTTTTGCCTGCATGAATGTCTGTGTGAGGGTATCAGAAGCCCTGGAAATGGAGTTACANACAGGTGTGAGCTGTCATATGGGTGCTGGGAATTGAACCNGGATTCTCTGGAAGAGCAGCCAGCGCTCTTAACTGCTGAGCCATCTCTCCAGCCAGTTCCATCTCTCCAGCCCTTGAGATTATAATTTAATTACAACATTTCTCTCTCCCCTTTCTTCTCTCCAAACTGTTCTATATACCCGTTCCAGCTCTCCTTCAAATTCACCCTCTTTTCTCAGGAATTATTTCTGTATATATATTATATATTCCTAAATATAACCTTCTCAGTCTGTATAATGTTACTTGGACGTATGTCTTCAGGGCTGTACTCTTCCCTGGAGAAGACCACCCCTCCAGCCCCCAGCTTCCCTCAGCTACCTGTAGTTCTATAGCAGGGTTGAGGCCTCATGGAGTTTTCCCCATCCAGTCTGGCTGCTCACTGTTGCCATCCTTCTTCAGTTCATGTTTAGGCAGCCATGTTGGTGAGACTTTACGGCTATAGCTTCTGACATTCCTAGGAGACACAGTTGCACAGCAAACTCCCTGTTGCTCTGTCTCTTACAGTCTTTCTGCCCCCTCTTCTGCAATGTTCTCTGAGCCTGAAGTGTATGAGTGTTTTGTAGGTGTAGCCATTGTGGTTGGGCTCCGCAACTCTGCATTTTGATTGTTTACTGTTTACTATAGTGGTCTCCATCTGTTGCAANGAGAAGTTTCCTTGATGAGGGGTAAAGATTATACTTATCTATAGGTATGAGGACACATGTTTAGAGATGGTTGTTAAGGATTGTGCTGGTTTAGTGAATTGGTGGGTGTAGATTCTTCTCCAATAACCATGACTCACTAGCACCATGGAATTAGCTAGGTTTCCAGTACCAGGCATGGCCTCCCTCTTGTTGAGTGAGCCTCATGTCTACTTAGAGAACAGTTGTTACTACCAAAGCATGTGTGCCACTACTGTAGACNTGCTGGTTATTGAGACATGCTGGCTGCTGAAATAGTCAACAGGTGTCATAGCTGGGAAGGACTGTTGGTTTCTTCCTTTTGGAAGCTTGCATGGCACCTTCTGGTACCATGAAAGCTAGTTCTCAAAGAAGAAGTCCAGCTCATGTCCTCTGAGCCCTGTTTCCAAAGTGCATGGTGGCTTCAGCAACAGATGTTAATATTCTGATCCGCCCCTTGAAATCCCGCCCCTTGGCGCCACCCTGCACCCTGACATAAAAGCCTCTTTTTAAGGAAAGACTCTGCCCCTTCCTCTCTCTCTTTCGCTTTTCTTCCCATGANGTGTGCACCCTCGGAACTCCCTCTCTCTCTTTCTCTCTGTCTCTCTCTTTCCTATCTTTCTCTTCATCTCTCTATTATAATAAACTTTCCATGTGGATGCAGTGTCTGGGTTGTGAATTACTGGCCGCTGCCACTGCNGCCATGCCCACATGGCATGCATCTGCCCAGCGTGCCAGCGTGGTTCCCTGCTCGTGTGGGATACCCTGGCCTGGCCAGCTGGGGGTTTACCATGCGTGCNTAATTTAGAACAACATTGACTTACCTTCCACCCTGGGGGTGTAACCAAGGCTGGTAGCGACAGGCTCTATGTTTTGGGAGTCTCTTGGATAGCCCTAGACAACAACTCATTAGAAGGCTTCTCATGCCTGGTATTGGAATTTTTGTTAGGTGGTCTCTGGCCCTTGGAGGGAACACTGTCATCCCAGATAAGAAAAATTTATTAAAACCGTATATGTATACTTGTACATGGAAGTACGTGCATTACAGAGTTTTTTGTTTGTTTTTTAGGTAAATAGTTAATAGTATGATTCCTTGTGGCATTTTCAGACATCNTTGCTATTTTGCCCACCTCCCTCCTCCCATATTTATCTCCCTCCCTTCCCTAAGGAGCCTCCCCTCCCCATACCCCCTATCAGATCACTTAGGAAGCTATCTGGAGCCTTGTTACCTATGAGTTTACAAAACTTCTTCTGGGGTTATATAAATACTTAATTTTTCTGAAATTTATTCTTTTTCTGATTATACAAAAATACATTTTGAAAATAAAAAAATTTAGCAAGTCTAGAAATGTACAAAAAGAAGNAAGTGTCCCCAGATATCTCCATACAAGGAAAATCACTGTTTTGATGAAGTCATTTCAAAATGTCTCCCAAAGAATATGGGAAGATGTTCACAGCCACAAAACCTTTCTATACCCACACACAGACGCACACATTAGAGACACGGCATTCTATATTGTGTACAGACATTNCCAATCAGCTAGCNACGCTTAGCCATTTAGGTGACATATCAGTTAATTTTCTCATTTCTACATACCAGGCCAGAGCAAGTGAAGAGAGGAAGGCCTTTTTCTAGTTCACAGTTTGAGGGGATACAGTTTGTCATGGCCAGGAAGTTACGGCAGCAGGAGTGAGGGGCTATTATCACACTGTGTCTGCTTCCTGTGGGGCTGTTATTAGTCACACTGTGTCTGCTTCCTGTGGAGCTATTATTATCACATTGTGTCTGCAGCAGGGACATGAATGTGAGCGTCAATGCTCAGCTTGTCTACTCCTTTTCTATGTAGCACTGTATGAATTTAGATTATGTGACTACAGCCATGCTGAATTGAAATATCCAGGATTGTCCCTACAACCCTAAAAAAATTTTTTTCAGTCAGTAGTTTCCCAGCAGCCCATTTGCAAACTGAACAACCTAGATCCTCCACTTGAAGCTTTGTCACTGGACTGTGGGTCCAGGGCAGGGCCTGACTCTTTGATTCTGTCTTAAGATAAAGCAGGCAGATTCTANCCAAGAATTTCTTTCCCAACTTGTATTTGTTCTGCGCCTTTCTGACCCAAATTATGGGNCTCTGACTCAACCAGCTGACATCTGGGATCANGCTCTTGTCGGTGAAGCCTGTCATACCTTTGGGCTGGTCCTTACACACCAGGCCAGGGATGCTGTGATGCAGACATGAAGGTGAATGAAGCGTGGTCCAGGCCCTTCCTGAGCTCAGCTGCTGCTGTAGGGGCTCACTTGCNTGCTCCTTGCTCACAATGCCCTATAGTACACGTGTAGTACTGAGCTTTCACACAGGTGAGTCCAAAGGCAGAGTGGATAATCATGTCTAGAAAAAGTCTGAGGAGATCCTGTCACTCCTGCTGGGCCTGAAGGATGAAGGGGACTCTACCAAGCAGAGATGGAGGCAAAGACATTTCAGACNCAAAGATCCTGCCGCTCAGGGGCTCAGGTGATGGACTGGGCGTCTGAGCATNGCTGGACCTTAGCAATGAGACCAAGCAAGAAGACTCCTTTTCCTAATAGTCTGCGCTCAGGCAGTCATTTCACTCATTTCATAGGAATAGAGGTTTAAACAGGTGCTAAGAGATGCCAGTGTTTCAATTGAGTCCCACATATGAGGTGTGTCATGATAAATGCCATGGCCATGATCTGTTCTCACTTTTAGCCATTCACTTCCTGCACAGAACTCAGTGACTTTGCCGTGTGCGTGACTGAGTCTGTCTGGACTTGCTGCAATCCTCTACTGTGGAGTTCCTAAGACTCCTAGGTCCATAAGTGCAGGGACAGAGTGAGGAACACACATCTTCCAGCTTTAATATCTTTGCTCTGAAATTTGTTTCTGTGCTCAAGACTCGTGGCCATCAAGCTGGGCTTCTAGTTTGGAAATGTGGGAAAGCTGTAGGATCTAAAATATTTTCCATGAAGTGCCGTAAATCTCTGGACAGGGTAGTGCATCTCAGGTGACGGAGTGGAAAAAGCCACTGGTGGGGGAGACTCAGCTCTGGCACAACCACAGTGGTGCCTTTGCTTCATGTGACACCGATGACAATGGTGCCGTAGATGAGAGTGATGGACACNGACCACCATGGGGGTGTATGCCCTTCCANAATATACATCCTCTGGTCTTCAACCTACCAGCTGAGCTCAGTGGTCAGATGAGCAAAGTGTGTTTCCCAGGNAATCCCAAAGCTCAAACCCAGGCTTCCCACCCCTGTCTTTTTGCTTCTGGGAGAGTGGAAAGATTTGGTGGGAGCCTCTCAAAGGGTGCTCTGACTTCCATGTCCCCACAAGTTTTCCCAGGTCACCCCCTCATGTAACTAAGGATCTCATCAAAAACATGTTCTCACCTACCTGGTGAACAGGACCAGGCTGTGTGCATGAGGGGGAGGGGAGGGGAGGGTGGGGATGGAAAACTGGTGTCACGGGCATCTGTGTTTATTCTGCTCAAGAACAGGAAGGGTGGAGTGGACCGTCAGTGTCCCCGTTCCTGGATGCCAGGTGGGATTAAACTCATCATTTGATTTGGGAGGTCTTGTCCCCTCAGATCACAGCCACACCTTCTGAGCCCGTTATAGACCAAAGGCTGGAGTGGGTCTGGAGGCACCTTGGGTCAGTCAGATACAGGGAAGACTCTGGCCCCATGTTGCCAGGTTGCTGTCCAAGCTGCTGAGCCAATCTCCCACAGAGGTCAGGACCACATTCCTGTGAGGCAGGGTAGGACTGTGTTCCTCAGCTCACCGAGTGCATTGCTGTGTAGGGAGTCTATTCTCAGCTCGGGGTTCACAGAGCTGTGTGAACCTAGGGTC
>LZPO01008024.1:290364-307875 GCA_001675575.1 Neotoma lepida
CCTACTGTGTACCCTTCAATCTTGCAGACACTGGCCATGACATGCAGTCTCTCCCACTGGCCGTTTCCTCTGATTGGTGTATTCACTGGCTCAGGTTGCTTTTGCTTCCTGGGGCAGTTTTTCCCCAACAGAATGAAGCCATCGCCTCTGGTTCAGTTTCTGATGCTGACAGAGACAGATCTGGGCTGCACAGCCCCAGCCTGGGAGCTCAGGTGACCATACTGTCTGGGCCACTAAGGAGAACAAGTGGCAAATGTCCCCTGGAATGGCCACTTGTGGGCCTTGGGGTCTGAGAGTTCGGAAGGACAGTCCAGAGATTCTTCTTTTCCCTAAAATAGCATGCATTTGCTTGGAGCCTTCACAGTCCTGGGAGGCTGGAATTTGCCCCTGTGTTTATTTTCACGTCTGGGTGATGCTTGTCACCACTGGATGACTTTTAAAGAACCATTTCACCGCTGGCTTTGAAAGCCACCTAGATGGGAGGGGCAGGCACAGGGTTTTATAGGACCATCTTGGCCTCCAGCAGCTGCCTGAGGCTGACCTTGAGAAGAGACAATCCTGGGAAACCTGCTCCCATAAGATTGAGCATCCCAGGCTCTCCTGGGGGGGTGGGGAGTCCGGGGAGGCTAGGAATGAAGCCTTTAACTGGTTCAAGACATCCTCTGTGGATTCCCTTGGGCAGCCCCAGGCAGGTAGACAGTAAGCAGGAACTGGGCACCTCCATGACCCTAGAGACATTCCTAGGCTCTGCACCAAGCCTTGAACACTGCCCTCAAATGTCTGGGGCTGACAACTTCCAGGCTGAGCTTGTTGACACCTCATGCTCCTGACTGAGCACAAGAGCCTGTGAAGACAGAGAGAGAGGTTCTCAAGCTGCACATCCATCCACACCTGAGAGGGCTGGACGGAAAGCCAGGTGAAAAGCTAGGTAATGGAACCGGGGCAGCAGAAACCAAGCTGTCAATAGGCCAACATTTCTTCCTACCACCTTTCAGTGTGTATGCACTGTTAGAAAACTTTTTATGAACAGTTACTTAAAAAACATGATTATCTTAGCTCTTTTTCTGTTGCTGTGATAAAAGCACCATGACCAAGGTAACTTATAGAAGAAAGAGTATTTCTGGGCTTACAGTTCCAGAGGGGTAAGAGTCCATCACCGTGTGAAAGAATGGCACTGAGTGGCAGGTGTGGAGGTTGGAATGGGAAGCTGAGAGGTCACGTCTCCAAACACAAGGACAAATCAGAGCGAGTGAGCTGGAAGTGGGGTGAGGCTCACCCCAGTGATGGACTCCCTCCAGCAAGGAGGTGCCACCCAGTGTCACCAACTGGGAGGCAAGCATTCAAACACCCCAGCTTGTGGGTCTCATTTCTCATTTGAACCACCACAGTGAGACTCGGGCCCTAAAGGGAATTTGTTGGTGGCGTTTTACTCGAGGGACACATGGTCAAACTAACTGCTTCCTACATATGACATTTGTCCCCTCAGCTCAGTGCGGCTCTCAGCCCCGATCAGACGCTGCTCTCTGCAGAGGGTGACAGTTAACAGAGAAACTTGTAACTGGCAAAAGTGCTGAGTAACTAGTGAGTCCTGAGTCCTAAGCAAGACATCTGTGAGACCCTTTTCAAGGCCCAGGGAACACGGAGGAAGAGGGAACGGAAACATTTTAAGAGCCGGAGGATGAGGAGTGTTGTGCTATGACATGGCTGTAGCCCTTGAGAATACACTGCAGCTGTAGCTACCTGAGTGAGACCTGTACAAAACAAAGAGCTGAGAGCAGAGGGGATTCGCTGGAGGAGGAAGGGGGTCCGCAGGGTGGGAGGGGAAGGAAGAGGGTTATGGAGAGTGGTTACTGTCATAATGCATTGTGTTCATGTAGGAAACACACAAAAGGGGTGTCCATTTGTTTGTTTTCACTTTTGCTTTTGTTTGTTTGTTTTGGAGATAGGCTCACTCCATGTAGCCCTGGCTGTCCTGGAACTCACTGTGTATACCAGGCTGGCCTCAAACTCACAGAGATCGGCCTGCCTCTGCCTCCTGAGTGCTGGGATTACCATGCCTGGCCTCAAAAAAAAAAATGATTTATTTTAAAGAAAGAAAAAATGCTGCCCACAAAATAATTTTTACTGAAAAGAAAAAAATATAATATCAGAAGAAAATATAAACTAAGTGATTCAACCTAAGTAAAGGCTCTATCCCCCTATCAGGAAATAAAAACATTTCAGAAAACATGTTGGGCAGTGGGCTGTTCAAGGGATTGCTTAGGGAAAGCACACTCTATGGTTATTATTGATGCACTCTTAGGAGAGAGAGAAGCCGAGAGGTGGTGGTGCACGCCTTTAATCCCAGCACTCGGGAGGCAGAGACAGGCGGATCTCTGTGAGTTCGAGGCCAGCCTGGGCCAAGTGAGTTCCAGGAAAGGCGCCAAAGCTACACAGAGAAACCCTGTTTTGAAGAGAGAGAGAGAGAGAGAGAGAGAGAGAGAGAGAGAGAGAGAGAACCTAACAAAGGTGAGTGGCTATATCACAGAGTGAGGAGTGGGGCTGGGGGAGACACACCCTTTTTCTGACTGTATTAGACTATTGTCATTTTGTGCCAGATAGGGAGACTGAGGCTCCAAGATGTTAGGAGACCTATCAGCAGAATGCTTTACACAAGCCATGGTTTGCAGCAGCATCTGCTCTGTTTCTGCTCGGAGACTGAGCAATAGGAGGTTAGGAACAGGTGTGTGCAGAGCCCATGGGATAAGTGCAAGGTTAAACTGGCTGTGAGTGTACAGATGACATAGTCTGTTCTGCAGGGACTGGGCCCATGTGGTCTGAAGGAGAGAGCGTCACTTTTGCTGTCAGCAGAGCTGAGCTCTGTCTTCTAGGAGCTGCATGACTTCAAGAAATTCAAACACACACACACACACACACACACATACACTCACACACACACACACTCTCACACATACACTCTCTCTCACACACACACACACACTCACACACACACACTCTCTCTCTCTCTCTCTCTCACACACACACACACACACACACATACACACAGGAAAGCTAGGAGGGTTATTTGCATAGAGGAAAGGTGCCAACAGGAGGTTGGAGAATGTGTGAACATGTGTGAACATGGTCAAACCACAGGATACATCCCTGTGAAAAGATAATGAAATCCATCACGTTGTGAAAGGAGTAGATGCTTTAAAACCCTTTGGAAAGGCTAGGCGGTGGTGGCGCACGCCTTTAATCCCAGCACTCGGGAGGCAGAGGCAGGCGGATCTCTGTGAGCTCGAGGCCAGCCTGGGCTACAGAGCGAGATCCAGGACAGGCACCAAAGCTACACAGAGAAACCCTGTCTCAAAAAAACTCTTTGGAAAAAAAACTGGTTTTTTTTTTTTGTTTTTTTGTTTTTTTGTTTTTGTTTTTTTTTTTGCTTGCTATGTGCCCAGTGAGGGTCACCCACACAGCAGCTGGACCCTTTCCAAGAAACTGCTGTTATTCTCCATCTTGCTTTAGTAAAGAGGAGAGAACACACATGCAGGAAACCTGCTCAGGGCCACAGCCAAGGGACCTGGGTGCTTAGATTCTGGAGCCCACTTTCCTAACTCCCATACTCCCAGTGGTAATATGGGCAGCCAGGCTTCCTTACTGATCCTGTCAGGACTGTCAGACAAAGCTTTATCTCTAGAAAGGAACTAGCCCAAGATCCTAACGTGGAGATTATAATTAGACTGTGAGCAGCTCTGGGCCACAAGATACTGACTTTAGAGATTTTCTTCCCCTTTGGATTGTCAACACTCTAAAATTAAGATGCATGCATACACATAACAACATCTTTCCCCAGTATACCTTAAACTCANTCTGAAAGTCTGGCTAATGCATATCCCTAGGTGGACAGGAAGCAATTGTAGGGTATCAGTTCCCGGCAGGCTCTACTCATCCTTGGCCTCTTTCTGCCATCTCTCATGGCTTGCACGGTGACATTTCTGAGCCTGGGTTTGCACTCAATGTTTGCCTGACTCCTGCGGGCATGCTGCTTAGTAGACAGAGCATAGCCAAATAGCTCAAGGGGGTGTTGTATCATTTCCCAAAGGGTCATCTTCTATCTATGAGCTTCAAAGGTCAGAGTGTTCTGGAGAGAGTAAACTCACATACCTGCGTAGGATGTTCCGAAGGCTCTTCTTTGCCAGCACGGTCTCAGCAGCAGCTTTGTAGTGGACGGTGTTTGGATGAGCACCGGGCTGGGAGGTAGCCATCCACATTTGCTTCTTTTCTTTTCTTTTTGTCATTTTGGGCACATACCTAAGTTGAACTGTGGTTTCTTCCAAGTCCTAGAGATGTCCCTCCTCTGGCTATGCACCTTTCACATCCCATGGTCCAGGATGCAGATTCAAAGATGGGAGACAGGACATTAGTGGACCATTTCTCCAACAAAGGGACATCCAAGAATTTCCAGTGATTTATCATTATATACTGTCTGTATGTGTGTGAGGTCTCTGTTTTACAGAAGTCATCAACTAGGAGGAAGCTAAACTGAAACAAGTGTTTAAAAAATAATTGCAAGAGAAATAATGAGTAAATACTATTAAGTGAAAGTGGCTATCAAAATCCACAATGTTGATGATACAAATGAGTGACAGTTGGGAAAGGATACATGGAGCCTACTGTTGCATCCTCTAAAGAGGGCCAGGAGATGGGGTTCCCCCTCTTATTCCTGGCTTCCCCTAGAGCCCTTCCTTCCCCTGAATTTCGGGAACCTTGGTCAGAAAGTGATGTGCTGGCGAGGTGGGGGCTTGTTTCTCTCAGGTCCATTTTGCTGTCCTTACAGGTCCCTTCCTGGCCTCGAGGGAACAAGGCTCTCAGAGCTCAGGAAAGGAAAAGAGTACAGTGTGGATTTGGAGAGCAGGATGCAGACATAAGTAGGATGGCCATTACAGATGACAGGAGAGCGCAGGGACGAAATGAGCCANTGAGGTAAACCCTCAAGGGCGGAGGCTTTTGCAGGAGNAAATCAGAACACACCTTGCCGAAACCAGTCACACCGCAGGTGATGGTGGGGCAGTGCTCGATAAAACACATTGTTAGGCAGTGTTGCCCTATGGACACTGCACTTACACAGTCCCAGGTGGGGGCAGTCACCACTGCATGTAGTCTCATGATGTATTCAAGAGATAGAGTAAACTCAAGATGGCCAAGGCCATTGCTACAATGACACAGCACACCACATTGCACTAACCCTTTGAAAATCATTTTTGATTGATTGAATTCACGCTTTGACAATTTTATGCACGTCTACAACACATTCTGATTATTCCCATTCCTCACCCTTTTATCTCCCTCCTCCCCACAAGTTCCTTTCTATGTCCTTATGTCTTGTTTTGTGACTCGCTGATGTTAACTGGGGCCATCCGCACGCTCTAAGTTTGGAATATTGGAGCATGGTGGGGTCATAGTTGGATACACAACCGAAGACAATGACTGTCACTCCCCTAGAATCTACCAGTTACCAATAGTTCAGCAGGGTGGGGCACNGTGACTGGCAGTTGATAGACCCATTCTTGTGAAGGCCCCATGCTGGCAACCACAGCTGCTGTGAGGTCATGTTTTCAGAGCCATGCCCTGAAGATGACATTTTACAGTCCTTCTCCCTGTCTTCCNGCTCTCACATTAGTTTTGCTTTCTCTTTCACAGNGTTCGCTGAATTTTGGAGGGGTTGGTAAAAACGTCCTGCTTAGGGCTGACCCCTCAGCTGTCATTCTGAGTCCTNTGAGCAGCTGTGAGTCACTGTATTCACTGCTGTTCACTGTGTGGGACCACGATAAAGTTTCTAATAATCAGAAGTACATTCCAAAATAACTATTGCAAGTATAGGACCAAGATGCAATTGGTTGTTACCAGCAAGTGCTCTGTTGTGTATATAGTTGAATGTGCTATGCTTTCCTATGATTGGCAGTGAACTAGGTTTGTCTACAGGAGCATTGCCACAAACAAGTGAGAGACACATCACATANTAGAGTGACTGTNATGCCACCAGGTCATAGAAGTCTTTAGTTATAACCCTGTGGGCCCATTATGGCACATTCGGTCTGTCATCAGCTAAACGCCCACTCAAGAACATGAGGGCTTAGGTTGAATAGAATAAATGAGTTTGGCCAAATTATTCCATTTCTGAAATGTTTTGTCATCTGTATGATATAAATAAAACTAAAACTTAACTTGAAAATTGTTGCAAAGAATAAGAGATACTGTATATTAAGTGTCATGTTTTTAGTACTTAGGAGATTGGTGGTCCAGGGAATGGGGNGAAGGGGAGGAGGAGGAAGAGGAGGGAGAGGAGGAGGATGGAGAGGAGGAGGAAGAGGATGGAGAAGAAAAGGAAGAAGAGGAGGATGGAGAGGAAGAGGAGGATGGAGAGGGAGAGGAGGAGGGTGGAATGCTATTAGACAGGGTCTTTCTTTGGAACTGATGCTGATTTGGAGAAAAGAGTGGTCGTGTCACAGAGTTCTGTGTTGGGATTTTTTTCTGTGAGAGCATCTTGACAGGGTGCATGGATTGCTGGCTTCATAACAGCCATGCCCTAAGGCCACCATCTTCCTTGCCTTTATTTGGTCTGTGGGTACAGGGAACATTCTGTTCTGTTGGTCATAAGTCAAGACTGTGGGAGTAGGGAGCAGCTCTGGGCACTTGGCTGCTTGCTGGATTGGGCACCAGCCAGTGAAGAGCAGCCACAGCCCGTCAGTTCACGGGCAGCAGGAGCCCTCTCCCACTTGGCTCCATGCGTGAATGCACCATGAGAATTTGCCCAGGCTCAGCCCGGGCTGCAGTGGAGGGAGGAAGGGAGCATGGGAGCTCACTACCTTGAATGGAGACCATCAGAATTCTTGTCATAAAATATTGGCACAGAGGACAGAGAGGGATAGAAGAAACTAGCATGGCTTCTCCCAGACAGAACTCCCCATTGGAGATGGATTCCTCTCTTTGTGGGTTTTGATTTAGCTCTCACAGCTATTTTTATTGACTTTTGTAATAACCATTTTTTCCAGTTTCTATATTTGATTCACGACATCTGCGGTCTTGCTAAGGAGGTGAGTCAGGATAGAAAAGGAGGGAAAATCTTGGGAGCCCAAGAAGGGGAAGAGTCCTCGTTCTGGAGTCCAGTTGACCCCTCTTGCCAGCAGGGTAGCAAGATTTTAGCACAGTTGGGAACTGCTCAAGGCCCCCTGTGCCTTCGCAGATGAAAACTTGCAATTTTCTGGGAATCTCATCAGAAACCCCATTTACAGGGCAAGGACATATATTAGACTCTGGTACAGCCCTGGTGGCTCCTAGTGCAGCCCTCGTGGCTCCTGGTTTTATCTCACCAGATTATAAATCTATCCAAGGCATCTCACTTATCAAAAGAGAACAGGGAGGGGTTGTTAGCAACTTTTGAGATGTAACTTGAGAGTCACCAGAGTGATACATGTGCCTGAACTACCAGTTGCGCCCCCTCTTGAAGAACCCTTACCCATACTTGGGTATGTCTTATTCTCTGCAACTCTTTTTTGAGAAACCCACACCTACACTCTTGGGTGTACCTTACTTCCTTCTGAGTGTCCCTGTCTCTTAACCCTCATGCTTGACTATTTTAAAGCATTTTTTTAATAAAGTCGGTCATGGCAGACCACTATGGACAAGCCCTCTACTCAGAGCTGCTAAAATAATCCCACTAGCCAGTCCTAAAATGATTTGCTTGCCTTGCCCCATTTGTGTTAAAAATACAGTTAAAAAAAAATATCCCATTTCCTCTTTGTTCCTCCTCTAGTCTGAACCCAAAGGGCCCAACAGGGCATGCTGCCTGCATCTAGGAAACTTTGAGTAAAGACATATTCTTTCATGACAACCATTTTCATGTGTATCTCATTACCTGATCAAAAGATGTGCCAGCAGTATTTATAATGAATTGGCTGATAGATGTTGTCTGGACAGTGAAAACACCAACATTAAACTGAACACCCTTACAGTCCCCCTGGAAGACTCAGATGAGCAGGTCCACAGCCAGCTTGAGTGTTGACAGTAGGAGGCCTGAGATCCCTATTTACATCTTTTATCCCAAGGGTCTCTGCAGTGTTTGTAGTGAGGGAAGGCTGCTCAACTTTGGATTGGCAGGCTCAGACCACAGGGACTTGGCCACAGACCAGTTCAGGTCAGCATAGGCTGGGCTCTGGGGCTAGGTCAGGATGAGGCTAGATTTGTGACAGATGAATAAGGTAGAGAGAGAGAGAGAGAGACACCAAGATCAGTATAAAATGGGACACTAAGACATCAAGATGAGCACAGAATAGGGCACTGGGATGGTAGTGTGGTGATATACTGTGTACCCTAATAAAATTTGCCTGAAGATCAGAGGACAGAACAAGCCACTAGATTAAACATAGATGCCAGGCAGTGGTGGCACACACCTTTAATCCTAGCACTCGGGAGGCAGAGATCTGTCTGGATCTCTGTGAATTCAAAGCCACCCTGGACTACATGAGATTGATTCAGTCTAGGAGAGAAACAAAGCCAGGCAGTGGTGGCACACACCTTTGATCCCAGCACTTGAGATCTCATGCCTTTGCTTGGGAAGCACACACACCTTTAATCTGGTGAGATAAAACCAGGAGTCATCCCAGGAAGTGATGGCTGGGCGGAGAAAGGTATATAAGGCATAAGGAGACAGGAACTAGAGGGTTTTTCAAGCTGAGGAGTTGGTGAGGTAAGAGGTGGTGGCTGTGGCTTCTTCCTTTGTCTCTCTGATCTTTCAACATCTAACTCTGGGTTTTTTATTATAAGACCATTTAAGATTCGTGTTACAGTAAAGTGGTTAAGGTTTGAAGTCAAAGTATAAAAGAAGCCAGCTGCCAGAAAGACTAGACACTCCTCCCATCAAAGCTTCATGTCACAGACAGAGCACATGTGACAAAGTGTGTGTGTGTGTGTGTGTGTGTGTGTGTGTACGCAAATGTGCACATGTGTATAAATGCTGGAAAGGTTGGTGTCATATAAATAACCTTTAAAGGGTCATGACCCTGGGAGGAGGGTTTGGGGTCTCTGTCCTGTCCCAGCTCTATAGCTCACCCCCACTCTCTCTTTCCTAATGAACTGTCCATTCCTATCACAATTCATGTGTCCCTGGCCTGAGTCTGTGCTAGAACACACAGACCTTGAAATGTCATCCGGAGCCCTCTCCGCTCAGATCCATACACACGACAGACTTACTTCGAATTCACCGGGCCTGTAAATGACCTTTTCTTCTTTCTAATGTTTGCTTTGAACATATTTATTTGAAAATAATTGGAGATCGTTGATGCAAAAATACAGCTCTCACCTCAGAGGGGAAAAGAGATCGTTTGTTCTGGAGCCAACTATGAGTAACCATGGCTCAGGAACACAGGTTCAGGTTGTCCCAAATTCCATTTCCAATGGTAAGTTTCATGAAGCTTTAGAACAAAGACGATTCAAGTTAAGACACATTTCAAATACATGGGTGGACACATGAGGCAGGTGCCGACAGCAATGCAGGGACCAGCCATGGGCTTCAGATGCTGTCTGACCACACTCCCAGCCTTTTGGATGGTGGAAACTAGGAGTCAATTAGAACGTAAGGAGGGATTTACCCAATAGTCACAAAGACGCTAAGTCACATACGGAGCTGGGCAATGGCCGTTATGGGGTCAAAATAGCCCAGGACAATTTGAACTAGATCCTGGACTTGCAACCATCTCTCCACAATCATTGAAGTTGTAATCAGCCTGGGGTCTAGCCTCTTTCCAGGAATTTTCCTCCACAGCTTCCCCTGTTGACCAAGCATGACATTCTGTGCATGGGGAGGTACACTATTTTATTAAATATAATTTAATGTCTCTCACTGCGAGGAAGCCTCATTCTTAGGGTCTGTAGATGAGACTCCATAGTAGCAGGNGAGCACCTTCAGGAGAGGAATGGCCAGTAAAGACATTGAGGAAGAAAGTCCTGGGTCATCTGTTAAAATCTACAAGACATTATGATCTAGATCTGATTGTTTTAAATCCATTGTATTGTACATAACATGGCGTATAGTAAAAGTAATAAGCCTACAACTAAAATAATCAAGACCATTGTCTGTCCTAACTAAGCAAAGGCAGCAGATAAAGGAAGTGGGCATTTTAAATAATAAAATTTCAACATGAAAAAAATAGACTGAATATATGTTTCACTGTGTTTACAGCTATTTTTATTCTATGAACTATTGTATTTCCTATTTGGAGTATTTAAACAAATCTATTATGTTTTTAATTTGGTTTTTCTTTTGGCCTCATATGGAGTGGCTGCCTCTACTTCTTAGGAAAGTTTGGTCTTAATATCTAACTTAGCATCATTTTTATTTGTGAATATTAACTTGATCTAGTTTGTTATCTTGGTATTGTACCAGATTTAATTTGTGAAGGTAAATGGAAAGTTACATTATAGAAGACATTAAATAACAATATAGTATTTAAATTTTTTCTTTTAACATAATCATCTCTTACTATGTATTAAATGTTATTAACAGTGATAGAAATAAGAGTTCAGATTTGTTAGAAATCAGAATTTTATAGGCCTTGTAGGCACAGCTAAATCTTATTTGTTTGTTTTTATCTTAACAGAAATGAAATGAGACTCTAGTGGGAGTCACTGTGACATTGTCCAATTTATTTTTAAAAATCCCATGAAGCTAGAATACAGGACACCTCAAATGTTCATTTAATCGGGAACCATTGGCTATGAAGGCACAGAAGATCACAAATGTTATTACAGATAGGTGTGTTTTGTATAATTTGTATAGAGGAGTTTGTCCTAATCTCTGGCTAGAGTAAGTGGAATTAAAGTTACTTTAAGTTTGTCAGTCTCCTGAGCGTGATGCAGGACCTTTAGAGTGTTAGATTTATTGTACCTTAAAATTTTTAGTATCATTAGAGTAATCCAGTGGGTGAATAAAGTGAAAAATCCACGGAATCTGCTTAAAGGGCAAAGAATTTAAGGGGAAAAACTCATTGTACAGAATAGAATTGACACGGGTTCTGGAATACTGTTCTGGCCGCCTGAATCAGTCCCTCATCCAAGTCCCACGGGAGAGCAAACAGTGTGATGCCTCTGTGCATCTCAGGTCTTAAGGGTCACCGAGAGGCCATGCCCTAGGGCATGTACTTCAAGGTCATAGGCAGGTGAAGCAGTTACCTGCTGCATCTCTAGGGGTAGTGCTTCAAGATCATAGACAGAACAGCTACCCACTACATCTGCCCCTTTTGTCTAAATAAGAAAGTTCTAACCTAACATAAAACTATATACAATAGGAAGGACTATCAAGTATTGTCCAGGAGGGGAAAGATAATAACATAAACAAAATAGAAATACAACCAGCAAGAACAACATCAAACAAGAGACACATACTAAAATCCAGAGATGTCCAGAACATAGGTAAATGGCATGTTACAGAGATTACTCCAATAGCTGTCCTATCCTGAAGAATCTGAATCTAGTATTTCATATGTTCATATGTTCTAGCTAAGATCCGAGAAGGTTGTAACTGTAACTATTAGTCTTCAACCCCATCAAGAACCTGAGAAGAAACACAATATTACCTGAGGAAATGGACAATGAAGCAAGCAGCTTACAAAAATCTTGTGAGAACAGAGACGGCTGGCAGCCTGGACAGTCATCTAAAGTTTCTCAGCATCCAATTTGGCTACAGGCCTAGAATATCTGACAGACCATTTTCAGAAGGAGGAATTTTGAAAGACCTTCTTACCCAGTCTTGGCAGAGTTCAGTAGTCACTTTTCCTTGTGTCCTGCTCATCCGGAAAAGACAGTGTTCACACTGTCAGCAGTCGAGCCAAGGGCAGTTCTTTGCCCAGCAGGCCATTTTGTACCAAGAAGAAGACAAACTTCCAAACAGGAACGTCTTAGAAGCCCAACATTTTCTAGGGATCAGATCAGTGCTGCCAGGAGCAATCATGTCTCACATCAACAGAATTCTAAGTTATCAAAACATTTAAATGCTATATTTTCTAGGTCTAGGAAGTGTTTGAAGATTACCTATCCATCTGACATATGTTTCTGTAAGTCTGGAAAACCTAATTAAAATAACTATAGAAATGACAAGCATGGGTGACTATAATTCTGTAAGTCTTATCTACCTAAATAACCTAAGGACTGAGGCTTCATATTAACAAGGTAAACAATCTGTAAACAGATGTATAGTATAAGGACAATGACCTCAAAATTGTGACAATACACAAAATATCTCAGAGGTAGAAATGTATAGTGCTATATGCAACATGACAACAATATCCTTAATATGTATTGTAGCAGAAAGTTTTGTCCATCCAGCCTGGCTCCCATGGCCACTCAGACCCAAGTAAACACACAGAGGCTTATATTATTTTCAAACTATGGCCTAATGGCTCAGGCTTCTCATTGGCTAGCTCTTGCATCTTAAATTAACCCATTTCTATTAATCTATGTTTTGCCAGGTGGTCTTTGGCTTACCGGTGTTGTTACATCTTGCTTCTCCTGGCAGTGGCTAGCAGGGTCTGCTCAGCTCTGGTTTCTTCTTCCTCTCTCTCTAGTTAGAATTCTACTACAATGTATCAATATACAAATTATCCTAAACAGAGGCAAAACATCATATAGTATGATAAATATAATTTTACATTTGTATCAATATATAAAATATTTCAAACAGAAGTAGGAATATGTGTACAATATGACAATTATAGTTTTGAATTTGTATCAATATACAAATTATCTTAAATATGAATATAAAATGATTTATATTTGTATCAATATAAGAATCCATAATAGTGTAAATTATCTAAGGCTGATATTTTATTAAATTAGTTTATTAGTATATATAATAATCTACCTTAGGTGGACACATTTAATATTTCCCCCTTTTTAATAGGAAAATTTGTCCAAGAGTTTTGAGTTTAAAACATAAGTACCTGGGAGCTGGAGAGATGGCTCAGTAGTTAAGAGCACTTGATTCTCTTGCAGGGGACCTGGGTTTTTTAGTTCCTAGCACCCACGTGGTGGCTCACAACCACCTGTAACTCTAGCTCTGGGGGATCCAATGCTCTCTTCTAGTCAGCTCAGACAAAGGCACACAGAAGGTACACACACACACACACACACACACACACACAATAAATAAATAAAAGTAAACCCCCATTAGAAAGGGGGGCTCACTGAACATACACACACAGACATGCACACACACTAACAATAAAAAAATAAGCCCCATTAGAAAGGGGGCCTCACTGAACATAGCTCATAGGAGAACCAGAAGGAGTTTGTAAAGAGACAATGGTGGCGTGCACCTTAAACACCCATCAAAATACTGATCAGAAGAGATCTGGGCTGTTCAGAGTGAAACAGCCGTAGACAGACATGGCATGTTTCTAAAGAGAAGCCTGTTTGGAAGATGCCTGAGTGTCACACAAGGGTGCTCATGCTGTTTTTAACTCTCCATGCCTGAACATGTTGTGTCAAAGGGAAGCTAGATAGGGACGCTCAAATCACCTTCGTGTGTGACAGCCAGGAGGTGTGTGGCTGAAAATGGTGGAGGCATAGCTTAGACCAGTGTAAGCTGTGCCATGATCCATGAGTGTTGCTATAACCAAGTGTGACAGCCCAGGTTATATTATTTACAAACAGAAAGTTAGTTCTCACAATTCTGAGGGCTGGAGAGTTCAAGGTCTGTGTTTAGTGTCTGGGAAGGGCTGCTGTCTGTATCCAAGATGACACTTACAGGGTGTTCTTAGATGGCAAGTAGGAGGCTATTGTCCTGTGTTGTAAGATAATCTTTTCATACACGGTGAAGATGTGTCTCTGCCAAAGTACCTTCTGATAGGTTTAATAAAGAGCTAAATGGTCAATAGCTAGGCAGGAGAGAACAGGTGGGACTTCCTGGCAGAGATAAGAACTCTGGGAAAAAGAGGCAGAATTCACCAGTGAGAAGAGGAGGGAGTCAGGCGTACAGTATGGAGGACAGGTAACAAGCCACGTGGCAGAATGCAGATCAATATAAACAGGTTAATTTAAGTTATAAGAGCTAGTTGGGAACAAGCCTAAGCTAAGGCCAATTAATAATAAATTAATAATAATTGATTAATAATAAATCTCCATGTCATTATTTGGGAGCTGGCAGTCCAAAGAAAGTACGACTACTGTCCTGGGCTTCTCTCTGAGACACCAACCCATTCTGAGCATGCTGCCTTCCTTTCCTAATTGCCTCCTGAAACACTGCAAACACGCAGAGTGCATCCAAGCAATAGCAAACTAAACACAACAACTCATGCAGAGTCCGTAGATCCAGACCCCTTCCTTCAGGAATGGCTAGCCTGGGGACCCAGAGGTGACCTCCAGACTCCTGCTCTCCTTCCTCCTACTTCCCATCAGCACAAGGGCAACCTGGGCAAAAGCAGGCAAAACAGGCCCATCGATAAAGANAACGTCTTACTCAATAATTTCAACAGAGCTTGTTGACTGGATTCCCATTGGCTTGCTTTGGGCCATGTGACCATCCTTAAGCCCTGCAAGAAGACTGGATGCTGCTGGCATGATGAAGTGCAGCTCCGCACCCCCACCCTGGGCAGTCATAGAATGTCCCCCCTCTAGTCGACAAACCATAAGGTCATACTGAAGGCAACCCTTCGCTCATTGAGTGCTTTCCGGTACACAGCAAGGGGCGTGGATGCTGCTTCCGTCGCTGTGGGTTACAGAACAGATTCCATTAACCGTCAAGCCGGTGAGGGGTTTTTGGTAGGTCCTAAAAGTGGAAAACAAATGAGAATTCTTCAAGCGCATCTTTCCCCAATGATCATCAGGGACCAAACGAAGGAAGAATGGTTCTTCCTTCGTTACAGCGGGCAGCGATGTTACAAACACTCAGAAATTCCACCCACCAGGCAGCCCTCCCTGCAAGCCTGGGAAAGTGCTGGGTTCCTGCTTACTCTGGGCTTGCCTGGTGCTTTTAATAACGAAGCAGTTCTGGCCAGGTCTTCTGGCCAGACTTCAGTGATGCGTGCTGCATTCTGTCTCTCAAATTCCATTTCAATTTCCTGTGGAATTCCTTCTCCCCCTTCCTTTTATCTTTTTAATTTTTAAAATTCCTCTCCCCCCCCACCTAAATCTACTTCTTGGCTATTTATAAGATCTGTGAGCCACCCAGAGGTGGATGAGTGTTTCAGACAGACAAACAGACTGGTCTTGTCCTCAGCAGCTCTTCCTCACTTGGGTGTGGAATGAAATGCACCCAGATCCAGAGTTTAGCCCCAGGGCCCGTCCTCTAGAGGATGGCAGTAGCCGTTAGAATGCTTTGCAACACGCAAACAAACAGAAAATTCACCAACTCAAATCAGCTCAGCTGTTGCAGGAATTTGTTGGCTCGTGTAACTCAAATGTCTAGAGATGATAAGGCTTCAGGCATGGTTTGATCAAACTTCAGCCCCGTTAGGCTTCTCTTCATAGGGGCAGCGATTTTCATCTTCTTTACAGGATGTACTAGGTATTTAGAATAGCATCTAGAAAAATATTTTTGAATGAATACAATTATGTCTGCCTGTCTCTGTGGGCTGATTTGGTCTCAAGCAGTACAGAGCAGTGATGAGGTAAGGTAAGCTGGGGGGGCCTCCCCCACTCTGCCATGGCTCCACTGGGCATCCACTGGCTTTATGTGGGCATCCACTGGCTTTACTACCCAGTTAAATCCTTACCAAGTAAACCAAGACCAAAACCTCTGTAATTTTAAGAGACAAAGATGTCGGTGTCAGTGTCTGTCTTTCGCTATCCTTCCACTGCCTCATACAGTGCTACCAGACACACTGAGGATTCCACAAATGAGCAGCTTCCTCCCAGCCCACGTGACTATGGGCTAAAGTCATCTGCTAGTCCTGCTGGTCTGTGGATTTTCAGACTGGAAGCAAAACCCTTTCAGCCCATAACTGCTACCAGTGGGTGACCAAGGGTCACGTGCCAGCCTGACTCTCTCCTCTAAGAGAGTCCTGTGTGCTGCACTGTGGTGGAGGAGCACCAAGGTCATCCCAGCCCAGCCTCCAGCCCTACTCCCATGGTGACGGGCTCTTCCAAGACCAGCTGTTTGAATTCCAGTCCTTTCTGTCCACAGAGCACCCCAAATCTCCACATCACCTTTTCTTTAGACAGCAAGATAATGGCCAGTGAAGAACTAGTGGGGTATCTGGCTATTTATTTCAAAAGTTTAATTTTTTTGTTTTTTTATTTAAAAAAAAATATTGCATGTCCTTAGGATGGACAGACTCTCAATGGAGAAACTGGTAGATCGTGGAATAGGGAAATAGTCCTGAGGACTTTGCCAGGCCTGGACATACTCCTGAAGATTGACTGATGACTGAGCCCAAGGTGGGGAGGAAGCATGGGCAGAGTATGGCAGGCTACAAAACCAGGGACAGCACTAAAAGAAACCCCCAGTTTCTGTGGTGTGCGTGCAATAGTAGCTGGGCCAGTGGCTGAAGCATCCATGTAAGGGCTGCTAAGTCAATTTATACACACACCATGTTTCCTAACTTTCTGTGAACCTGCACAAGACAGACAACAGCAGCCACTGGATGCTTTAGTTGGTCTCCTTGTGCAGCCCCAGAAACCGTTGTATCCTTNCACGTAAGTGGGGAGCTGTGGTGGACAAGAGGTGGGGGGCAGATACCTACAAAATCTTTTCTGTTTGTTTTGTGAGACAAGAACTCTGTAGCCTAGACTAGACCTGACTTTTTCTCCTTCCATAGCCTCCTGGGGCCTGAGTTTGTAGGTACATGTCATCACACATGGCTTGAGGTGAGTGGGTAGGGACCCACGGGCAGAAGCTGCCTGAGAGTGGGAGACGGGCAGCATTTCCATGAAGGGTCTCAACAAGACACACAAGGCAGGCTTACTGTCTGCCCGTGAAACAAAGCCAGGATAGAAACGTTATTCTGTGGAAGACAAAAGGAAACTGCAAAGGATCTTGGGGTCAACCAAGCAGGAAATGGCAGTATCAGCCTCACATTTAGAGCCACGAGTTCAATCTGTGGATTGGTTCACATGGTTTCACCCCCCAGGATTGGTCTGCATTTCCATGTTGTCAGCTCTTAGCATCCTCCTTGCCTCCCATAACCATTCCTGAAGATCTGCAGACCTTCCCCACACCCCTGTCCTCTCCGGCATGGCTTGTGCAGCTGTATGAGGACGCTACATGCTCACCTGAGCTCTGTCCACACCATACCCTCCTGCCTTCTGACACCCACTTGCAGACACAATGGGAACTGTTGTCCCAAGAGCCACTAATAGGTTATGAAACTCCATGGATGGGGGCCAGGCCAGCTCTGCCCGTGAAAAGGAAGTGGCTGTTGTGTGCTGCTGACTGGCTTGCTGGGGGTCTCTGAAGTGTCTATGGGCCCTGGTCCAGGACTGGCTGTAGCCAATCATCTGTTCCCAGCCCAGAATGCCTAGATCTGCAGGGATCCCACC
>LZPO01008024.1:318373-330091 GCA_001675575.1 Neotoma lepida
AGGAAGCCTGCATGGGACTGACCTATGCCCTCTACATATGTGTGACAGTTGTGTAACTTTATCTACTTGTGGGACCCCTGGTGGTGGGAGCAGGGACTGCCCCTAATGCTTTGGCTGGCTTCCAGGAACCTATTCCTCATGCTGGGTTGCCTTGCCCAACCTTAACACAAAGGGAGGAGCTTAGTCCTACCTCAACTTGATATGCCATGTTTTGTTGACACCCATGGGAGGCCTGTCCCTTTCTGAAGAGAAAGAGAGGAGGAGTGGATTAGGGAGGTGCAGCGGGGAGGGAACGGGAGGAGAGGAGGGAGGGGAAATTGTGGTCGGGATGTAAACTAAATGAATATATTTCATTAATAAAACAAGGGAGGGGGAAGCAGGGTTTAGAGTACAGTAGGGAGTCTATGAGACTCTGGTCCTGGCCCCTAGTGAGAGCCAACACTGGCCCTGGAATTAAAGACACGAACAGAGGGGCAGTCATCAGTTCCCAGAAAGCAGAGNTGGATGGAGAAGGAAGGGAACGGGGCCTCTGCTATGGAGGCACAGCCCACCTGTCCTAATCTTGAAGAAAAGGAGCTAGNGAAAATTAACATCCTCTCCTCGCTCCTGGCTTGGGACCCCCTGCTAGGCCTCCCATGGACCAAATCTTCTAGAAGTCAGAGGACAAGCAATCCATTGACCTAATCCATCTATTGTCAGTCTCCTCCATTTGAATATCAAAGCACAAGGCCAAGGATGGTGTGGACTTGCTCACCCCATAGGCACTAAGTGAGTATTTCCTGAAGAAGTGGATAAGCATAGAAGTAGCGACTGCTGTGGCTTGTATAGGCTTAGGGTGTGTTCCTCGTGCACNGGAAGCTTATTCCTCACCNTGCCTATGCTGGGAAGTAGTGGGACGTTTAGGGAGTGGAGCTTAGTGGGAGATGGTTAGGTTATTGGGAACACTGTCCCTAGTGGGGAGTCACACAGTTGTTCCAGGAGCCTTGTTAATTCCTAGAAGAGAATCCCTGCTCTTGACTCCCTCTCTCACTATGTGGTTTCTCTCTCACATTTTCTATTTATAAAGTTATAATGTGACCAAGAAGAGCCATGTAAGAGACCAAACAAACAGGGCTACCAAACTTGGACTTTCGGTTTCCAAAATTGCATGTTCAATAAACAATTTTTTCCTTGTTCAGTCTTGCATAGTTTGTTANAGCAATGAAAAATGGACCAAGACAGTTGTTTATGTTTTTTAGAAACAACAATAAAGGGGGCTTTGGCTATTTAAGCCTTAAATGACAGAAGTCCTATGTGACTGTCCCCTTTTATTTTTCAGTGAACATTTAATGGCAGTGTGCTCTGCACATGCGTGCACACACACACACACACACATGCACACACACCCACACACACACCCACACACACACGCACGCGTGCGCACACACACACACACACCCCATATGAGTATGGGTCAGTGAATTTCCACAAACTGAACACAACCATGTAAGGAGTACTCAGACCAAAGCAGAGACCTTTGTGGCACCCGAGAAGCCCCTGCGCCTCTACTTGGTCACAGCCCTCATAGCTACTCTCTTGGGATGTATTATAAATTAGTTCCTCTGGCTTTGAACTTTNTACCTGTAGAATAACACAATGCATGCAATTTTGTGTTTACATTCTTTTAACTCCNCAGTAGTTTGTGAAGTGCAAGGTAGTGTTGGTGTATTCTGAAAGCAGTATAGTATTCAAAGTTTTAACATGTAAAGATTTACCCATTCTATTAATGCGTGTATGTGTGTGTCATAGGGGATGAAACCCAGGGTTTTACACACAATGAGCAGTTGATATTCCATTGAGCCCCATCCCAACTCTATCTATTCTGCTCTGCTGGGCACAGGCATGGACATGGGTATGGACACAACCAGTTGTATTTATTCCTAGATGTCTTCCTCAATAGATTCAAGTTTTCTATTGAAAACACACACACACACAAATATGTATAGGTCTGGTGTTATGTTCACTAGGTTTATTCCATATTCTGGTATGCTTGTACTAATAAAAATGATGACACTGGCTTTTAGATTATTATGAACAATGTGCTTCTGGACATATTTCTGTAGGAGGCTTTTGAGGACATATGTGTGTACATATAGATATGTGCATTGGAATGGCATTTCCATTGCATAAAATAAATATTTAGCTTTGATAGGTAGTGTGAGTTTTCTGAAGCAGTTATATTCCCAAGGCAGCTGGCAAGAGCTCCAACTGTGCCATGTACCTACAGCTGTTATACAGTTTTCCATTGCCATGTGGGTGCTGGTGTCCCAATGTGCTGCCCTACTCTGGTGACTAATGAGGCTNACGACTCTTCAAATCGGCACACAGGGAAGATGGCAGGAAGAATGGTGTGGACATGTGTACTCTCCTGGGACTCTCANATTTGGAAGTGGTGGTTCAACTTGCTCATGACATCTGAACACTGATGTGGACATCAGGCACATGTATCTGATGCTAGGGAAGAGGCCGTAAGCAAAGCTTGACATCTAGGAGTCAGCAGCCTATTGAAAGCCTCAAGGACAGATGAGGTCATGTGAAGAGTGAGTCAAAGAGAAATGGCTGTGAGGACCCAGTAGGAGAACTCTGGGGAAAGAAAGACCCAGCAAAGAGCACCAGGATAAGGAGCAACCAGGGAAGTAGGAAGGACGACTAGACAGATGAAGAATGAAGAGAAAGGAGACGACTGTGGTCTCCTTTATGGAAACAGAAAAGCATGAGGGTCAATAGACGTCCCAATGCAGCCATTATCACAGTGACTATGCATGGATTAAATGAAGTCTGTGGTTATCAAACTAGATGACAAAACAAAATAACACATTCTGAGTGATGGTGTACATTAACTGTAAGAATATAGGATAAATTAAAGTTAGAAGATGAGAAAAGAGATGCCATGTCAAACACTGTCCCCAAAGCAAGCTGCTACAGTCAGCCAAAACCAGGTAGACCCAGGGCAAAAGCACCCTTAATATAAGATGATGTCTTCAAAATGAAGTCATCCAACAAGACATCTCCAAGAAGATGGCGAATTCTCAATGTATGTGTGCACAAAAACAGGTTCAAAATATGTTAAACAAAAAAATGACAGAACTAGAAAGAAATGGAGGCATATTCATTCACAATGGGAGACTTTATCATACNTAGCTCAAGAANATATATAAGGGGGGAGGAACCCAGGAAATGTATCTAAGATCTGCATAGCACAGATAACAAATGTGATACCATCCTGTCACCAAACACTGTGCACACAAGAATTTCTGTTCTCTCCAGATATGTGTGGAACATTTATGCTGGCCAGAAGAGAAGTCAAAACAAATTTCAAAAGATTGATATTACTCAGAANCTGTTCTCTGACCACAGAAGAATGAAGCTGGAAATCAATGACGAAAGAACTAGAAATTCCAAAAATGCCTGGAAATTAAGCAATATACTTTTAAATAGGTCAAAGAAAAAAATTCTCAGTGGAAACTGAAAAATATCTTTAAATGATGGTGAAAATATGACATCAAAATATGGGGATGTGGTTAAGTCTCTGTTTGAAGAAAATTTATAGTCTTAAATGCTTATATTTTAAAATATCTAAAAGAACAAAGCAAAAAAACAAAAAACAAAAACCAGCAGGAAGTCCGTCTAAAGCAACTAGAGAAAAATGATAAAGGTGACAAGAAGTTAGTGAAATATAAATATTTTAAGAAAGCCAACCTGCCTTAAACATCTCTTAAAACTTTTAAGAAAGTCAGCCCTTGTACAAGAATCGATTCTCTCACATTAGATTTGAGGAAGGCATGTATGCCTGGCACTGTCAATGCAGTGAGAATCCCATCCTTGGAGGTCATGGATTCTAGCAGGGGAACTCACTACCGCCGTTTAGCTGAACTGACTCGACTCCAGCCTGCATNCTAAATATTGGTGTTTATACTCATAGATAAGCACTGCTTTCAGCCTCAGAGAACCTTCTCTTTGCAGGGGATGGCTGTGACCACAGACCAGTGGCTTCTCAAGATGCTGAGAATAAGTGACAGCCAAATGCTCAACCCTAAGTGGGACATTTGTAGCATCCCTTCTAACTGTCAGGGAACGTCAAGGAAGAAGGAATGGAANGAGTGTAAAAGCTGGAAGACAGAGAGAAAGACTGAGCAGCACTGTCCTCAGGGCATGGCACCAACANTGCAATCAGGGACGCTCAGCAGCTGAGGTGCCTGTACTGGGTCCACACAAGGCAGGCGCTGTTGACGGTCAATCACAAGATCAGGTCAGGGCTCGTGGGGCCAGTCTTCCATGCTGAACTATCAGCTTCTGCTAGNTTCTGGGGAGGGACAGTCATTGCTGTCAGTTGTATGCCAGTGAGCCCACTAGGCTCCAATGGACAGTTCCTAACTTGTGGCCACACAGATGAGCATGGTTAAAATTAGTGGGTCGCAAAACAGAAAGATATGAATGCAGGAAAGGGGCCTGGAGAAAGGAGGTGGGAACGACAGAGGTGGGAGGGAGATATAAGAGAGTAAGGATAGGGGTGGAAACAGAAGCAACTATACACATGCATGAAATCATCAAGGAACAAATAAAGGATAGTGCAAATGGTAGACACTGGGGAGTCTGATAAGGAGAAAGATGGGGGAGGGAGAATGGAGGAAGGAAGGAAGAAGGGCAGGAGAAAGGGAGAGGGAAAATCGAAGGAAGAAGGGCAGGAGAAAGGGAGAGGGAAAATCGAAGGAAGAAGGGCAGGAGAAAGGGAGAGGGAAAATCGGCCAATCAAAATGAAAAGGAAGATATCAGACCACATCCTACAAGTGTTGAAATATAATTATAGCATATTACAGACAATTTGCTGTTCAAAGGTTTAAAATTTATAAAAGCTGACATAAGAAGAAATAGAAAACCTTGAAATAGTCTTATACCTGTTAATGATGTTGTGGTTAACAATGTCTACACAAAACAATCTCCAGGCACAGGGTACTTTCTCCCAAGTGAATTGTCTCAACTTTGTGTGTGTGTGTGTGTGGGGGGGGATAACACCATTTTTATATAATCATTTGTATATATTAAGAAAGAGAAAATATTTGCTAATTTTTTTAAAATGAAGAGTTTGTGACTCACACCAAAAACTAATCTGCACAGGAAGGAAAATTACAGATTACTCTGTCTCATGGACACAGAGGCAAAAATAACAAACTAGCTATTTGGATTCAGTGAAAAAGCAAAAGGACAATGACTCGTGAGCAATTGGATCTGTTCCAGGAATGAAAGGGTGACTTCACATCAAAAATCACTGCAGTCNACTATGTTGTCAGAANGAAGCAGAAGACCATTGCTTCACCTAAGCTGATGCAGAAGCCATTTTAATGAGAGTCAACACAAGTTCATGATTCCTAAAAGTGCTCTTTATAGATGGGCAAGCATGGCAGCCAGTCTGTAATCTAAGCTCCTGGGAGGGGTGACAGGGTCCCTGGAGCAAAGCTGGCTAGCCATGCTCAAAAATCAGTGAGATCTGGGCTCAAGTGAGAGACCCTGCCTCAACACAGAAGGTGGAGAGCTGTCAGGGAAGACACCTGATGTCAAACTCTGTCACACACACAAACACACTCACACACATGCACACAAACACATACATGCACACACAAACATATGCCATTCACACATGTGCAAAAAATACTCTGTCAGGAACAGAGGAGAATGTCCTTAATTAGATACAGTGTTTGTTTTAATTAAAAAAAAACTCATCAAGTATTGTACATAATGGTAAAATACTGAAAACTTTCTTCCTAAGAAATGGGTATGGGCAAAGTTGTCCATTGTCACACTTCTAGGTGTNCTGTTGTATATTTTAAACAGCGTAGAAAGGTCAGCAAATAAAGTTAACAGTTTCAAAAGAAGGAAAATCATTACTATCTGCAAAAAGAAAAGAAAAAAAGGCTATGCTTATAGTAAATGTGGAGTCCACAGACAAACTATTATCATCTGTATATAAATTCCGAAGGTCACGGAATAGACCACCTGTACATAAAATATGCATAAGGGCAAAAAGCACAAAGTGAACAGAGCTTTGGAAGACTACTGTTTACATTAGCATAAAATTATAACATTCATGAGAGAAACCAAGGCCTAAGTACATGAGGGTCATGCCATTAGAAGACTCAAGGATGTAGAAATTTCNTTTGTTTGTTTGTTTGTTTGTTTGTTTGTTTGTTTTTCAAGACAGGATTTCTCTGTGTAGCTTTGGCGCTTTTCCTGGAACTCACTCAGTAGCCCAAGCTGGCCTCGAACTCACAGAGAGCCACCTGCCTCTGCCTCCTGAGTGTTGGGATTAAAGGCGTGTGCCACCACTGCCCAGCAGGATGTAGAAATACTGACTTTACTCCAAAATTAACTACAGGCTCAATGCAATTCAACTAGCATTTGCTATCAAGCCTGATGACCTGAATTGATCCCTGGGCCTGGGACTCACATAAGTCAGGAGAACTGACTCCTACTGACATCCACAAGCATGCACCCATCCATGTGTATACACTCTCTCTCTCTCTCTCTCTGTCTCTCTGTCTCTGTCTCTCTCTCTCTCTCTCTCCCTCCCTCCTTCCCTCTCTCAATGTAATGAATAAATAAGCCATGCATTCAGCAGTTATCATTTAGTAGTATGTTGTTTAGTCTTCATGAGTTTGCATACTTTCCATGGTGTCTGTTCCTGGTGATACCTTGCTATATTCCATTGTGGTCACTCAGAATACAGGAAGTTGTTTCAGTTCTCTTGTATTTGTTGAGAGTTGCTTTGTGTCCTAATATGTGGTCTGTTTTGGAGAAAGTTCCATCGATTGTCTTCCTCATTTCACTCAGCTCTTTGTTTTTGCCCTCTTGGAGTACATTTCTATGTGCTTTGAGTTGTTTAAACAAAGCTCATTCTTTTAAATTCTCTGGCTGCAAGTTCTTCCGGGTCATTCTTGGGAGCCATTACTATGGGATGAGTGATTTTTGGAGGGGACATGTGATCTTCTATGATGGTTTTGGGACTTGCACATCTGGAGCACTTTGTCAGTTGAGTCTTTTTGTTAAAATCTTCTTTCAGTGGAAGTCACACACACACACACACACACACACACACACACACACACACATTTGTACAGTTTTAAATCTAAGTTCCCCATGTGAGAAAAAACATGATGCTTGTCTTTGTGAGTCTGGCTCACTTTGCTTAACATAATGGTTTCCAGCTCCACCTGGTCTCCTTGCAAACGTCATCTCATTTCTCTTTGTGTAGGAATAAAAGTCATGTATGTATGCACCACATTGTCTTTATCCACTCATCCCTTTGAGGACATCTAAGCTGGGGCCATTCTCAAGCAGTTTGAACAGAGCTACAATAAACATGGGTGTGCAGGTGTTCCTATGGTGTGCTGACTTGGAGTCCTTCAGGCCAGAGTGAAGCAGCTAGGTCCTCGGGCAGTTCTGTGTTTAGATTTTAGTTTTCCCAGTACCATTTGTTAAACAGGCTGCCTTTTCTCCAGGGTACATTTTGAGAGGTTTTCCCATTTCATAGTGTCTTATTAAACCCCTTTCTTTGGCATCTTAAAGTTTTCATTGCAGAGGTCTTCCATCTCTTTGATTAGGTTTANTTCTAGGTATTCTGCTCTTTTTGAAGCTGTTGTAATGTGATCCCATCCCCCTACCCCAGTTTCATTCTTGACAGCTATGTAATTGAAAAGCTGCTGATTTGGGTAAATTGATTTTGTATTCCTCTACTTTGCTGAGTGTGTTTATCAGGTCTAAGAACTTTCTGGTACTCTGGCTCATTAGAAGAGTGTGCACAGATAGAAATAACTTGGCTTCTTTGTTTCCTCTTCGAAGTCCTTTTGTTTCTCTTGTCTTTTTCCTCTAGCTGAGACTTCAGGCTTTCTACTGAANAAGATGCCCTCATTGCATTGAGATTTGAGGAAAAATGCTCTTTGTTCCCCCCATTTAGTATAACATTGACTACAGGTTTCTTGTGCACAACGTTTTTATATTGATGTGTATTCCTTTCATTGCTAGTTTCTTCAAGGCCTTTATCATGAAGAGCTGTTGAACTTTCTGGAAGGCCATTTCTCTATCAGTTGAGATGATCATGAGCTTCACCCTTAGGCCTATTTATGTGCTGTGTTGTACTTACTCATTTGTGTATGTTGAAACAGCCTTGCATCCCTGGAACAATACCTCCTTGGTCATGCTGAATGGGAATTCCATTGGTAAGGATTTTATTGAGAAGTTTTTCATCCAGATTCATCAGGGAAACTGGTCATAAGTTTTCTTTTTTTCAGTTGTGTCTTGATCTGGTGTTGATACCAGGGTGATGTTGGCTTTGTGTTTGGCAGTTCCTTCTGTTTCTGTTTCTCTGGGGAACACTGAATTCCTGCAGTCCTGGGCTTTTCTTTGTTGGGAATTTTTATTATTGCTTCATTCTCACTGACGGTTATAGATCTGCTCAAGTTTTTGTATGTCTTTTTGACATGATTTAGTATGTGTCTAGGAATTTCTCTCTTTCTTCTAGATTTTCCAGTTTTTTTGGAATACAAGTTTTCGAAGTATTTCCGGTGATTCTCTGGATTTCACTGGAATCTTTGGTAATGTCCCCCTTGTCATCTCTAATTTTATTAATTTGAATCTTCTCCTTTTTTTGGTTAATTTGTTGAGGTGTTGATCTTTTTTTTTTTAAAGAAGTCTTAGTGGTTTTAAAAAAATCTTAAAATGTTTGTATTTATCTATACATTTATTTACATATAAAACACATTTAAAGGCACATAGCTCCATTTCTCTAAAGAGAGGGCAACTGTCTAATATGAAAAANTGGTTTTAAAAAAATCTTAAAATGTTTGTATTTATCTATACATTTATTTACATATAAAACACATTTAAAGGCACATAGCTCCATTTCTCTAAAGAAGTCTTTTGATTGGTTCTGTGTGTTGTTATTTTAGTCTCTGTTTTATTAATTTCTGGCTCGATAGTTGCTGCAAGCCACAGGAAAATGTCATGGAATCCAGATACTATGACAAAAGCTAATACTTGGAAAAGTCAAGGACTTTTTGAAGGTCAAGCCATGGCTTAAGAAGTCTTGGTGGTATTTTAGCTTTTGTATATATATTAGCTGGTTCCTACAATGATTTTCTTGTATGCTATGTGTGCTTCCAAGAACTCCTAACAGTGTATTTATCTAAAATACCTGTCAAACATCCATGGCCAAACAATCTCCTGAACTAAGGTAACACTCTTGTGGAAATAATGCCTGTTTCCTAGGTCAGGTGGATAGCTTCATTTCTTGTGCAATTTTAGCTGAGACCCTCCTTTCTTCTACAGCCTTACTAACATTATGGACTCCTAACTTCTTACCTAACCACTTCTAGGAATGTGGACTGAGCACATAAATTCTCTTTTTGATACACTAATCGATATTAGCTCTCAGTTGACTTCCTCCTTTAACCACTCCCTTTTTAGGTTGTAAAAGAAAGCCTAACAGTCACTGCCTGAGAGAAATTCTTATCTGCCTTTATGACCCTGTAAGAATTCAAGCTTGGTGACCTTGCTTTAGCTAGAGCACTGATACTGCATGAGTATANATAACTGTAAACCTCAGAGAATTAGGAGAGGAATTTTGAAGATTTTGACTNGAGAGGATTTTGATGAGAGAACTTGAGGAGAGAACTTGAGGATGAGATGGAGAAGAGAAAAGAGAAATGAAGAACTAGATGGGTAAAAACTGGAGAGGAACGAACTGAGATGGGGAAGAACTAGATTGCAGGGCTAGAAGAGAGTGCTAGAGGAACGAGATGGAAGATGAGGAAGAGCCAGATGGGGAAGAACAAGATGAGGAAGAAGGAGATGTGAGAANAGCTAAGATGGGACAGAACTAGATGAATGAGAACCTAAATGGGGCAGAACTAAGATGAAGGAATTAAAATAGTCTTAGAGGGAACACCAGAAAGATGCAGAGAGAATCAGGCAAGAAAGGAGCTAGGCATGAGACAATAGTAGCTGTGTAGAGAGAGACTGACTCAGAAGAATAAAGTGTATGGACTGAAGAGTTTTGTGTACATAGATTCATTTCCTATCATCAAAGATTAGATAATCGGCTGGTTGTAGATTCTTCCCGGACCCTAGGAGAGGATTACCGAGGGGCAGGACCCCCTAGTCCTTGTTAGATAGTTATTATTTTTTGTCATATCCTACTTCAGGGTTTGGGTTGTTCTCAGCTTTACAATGACATCAGGTGCATCATTAAGTTGTTTGAGATCATTATTTTTTTTTTCTATGTGGTCCTAGCCATCCTAGAACTCACTCTGTAAGCCAGGCTGGCCTCAAACTCAGAGATCTGCCTGGCTCTGCCTTAACGCTCTGCCAAGTGCTGGGATTAAAGGCGTGCACCACCACACTCGGCTTCTTCCCAGTTTTCTTTTTTCTTTTTTTTTTTTTTTTTTTTTGGTTTTTCGAGACAGGGTTTCTCTGTGTAGCTTTGCGCCTTTCCTGGAACTCACTCGGTAGCCCAGGCTGGCCTCTGTCTCTTATACACATCTAGATGTGTATAAGAGACAGGTGTAGCTTTGCGCCTTTCCTGGAACTCACTCGGTAGCCCAGGCTGGCCTCGAACTCACAGAGATCCGCCTGCCTCTGCCTCCCGAGTGCTGGGATTAAAGGCGTGCGCCACCACCGCCCGGCCCTTCCCAGTTTTCTTAACACAAACTCTAATCACTGTAAACTTCCCTCTCAGAAGTGCCTTGGCTGTTTCCAAATGTTCTCATTATGTTCATTTGATTCTAGGGGTTTTTAAATTCCCTTCCTGATTTCTTCAATGAAGAAGCTTATATTGTTCAGTCTCCAAGCTTTTACGTAGTTTTTGTAGTTTTTCTTGCTGCACCAATAGCATAGGATACAAGAGCTTGTTTAAATTCTTTTGGGTTGGNTCAGACTTGTTTTGTGGCCTAGAATATGGGGTATTTTAGAGATGGTTGCCTGAGGGTGCTGAGAAGAATATGTAGTCCACTTCTTTGGGACAAAATAATCTATAGATATNGGTTAAATCCATTTGACTTATGGTATAGTTTAACTCTGAGACNTACTTGCTGGTTTTCAGGATGATCCATCTAAAGTGACAGCAGGTATTGAGGTCACCCACTATTTGTGTACCAGGATATATCTGACTTTTGGTGTTCATTGATGTCTGTTTAATGAAATTTGGAGCCCCAACATTGGATGGATGTTTTAGATTGTTATACCCCCATTCAGGAGCTACTTTAGATTGTTATATCCATGGTCAGTGGCTACCTTAGATTGTTATATCCTCTTGATGAATTCTTCCATTTAGTGACAGGTGCTGCTCTTCCTTATCTCTTCTGATTGATTCTTGCTTGAATTCTCCATTATCAAATATCAGAATATCCATGCCAGCTTGGCTTTCGCATCTCTTCACCTGAAAGATTACCTTCCTTCCTTTGACTTTCTGATAGTGTCTTTGTGAGTGAAGTGCATTTCTTGGAGTACCTATTATTTTAATCTACTCACCAGTCTGAGCTTCCTTATTGACGAGTTTAGGCCATTCATATTTAAGGTAATTATTGAGAGAAGTTTGCCCATCCCCATCATCTTGCTGATTATTTTTCTGGCTGGCTGGGTTAGTTCTGGCTGTTTGGTTCATTGCACTGAGCATGATGAATTCCTTCTTCC
>LZPO01008025.1:69958-87444 GCA_001675575.1 Neotoma lepida
TGTGTGTGTGTGTGTGTGTGTGCGTGCGTGTGTGTACATATGCACACACACATGCTCATACACATGGGTGTGCAAGCATGCATCATGTGCGTGCATGAACACAGGAACACACAGATGTATATACTTCAAGTCCACAAGTGCACCTGATGATAAGAACTGGTTCAGAGCCATCCCAGCTGGCTAGATATGGTTCATCAGTTTTAGGAAGAACACAGTTTGCTGGGTTCTGTATCATTACAGTTTGTAGAACAAACCAGAACATTGAACAACAGAACTANAGGAAAGAGGACTAGTGGCANGTAAAGCTGACAGTTCTGTACATGTGAGGGAGTCTAAAACGGAAGGGATGGAAATGTAGGTATGGCCACTGGACAGGAAAGGGTTGTGTCTTCCTGGCTGTCCGGGCAAACATTTAGGGGATGCTCTGGTCATGGCTGGCACACCAACCAANACCTCAACCCACCCCGGTTGTTCTATTTCCCAGGAATGAGTTGAAAATAGGTATCAGAACAGTACACATCTGGGAGCCCATGAAATTTGACACTGTCCTCGGACACTTAATGATAGGAAAACCGAGGAAGCAGTGCCGACGGTAGTGCCCATGGTAGCACCAATAGTAACGCCCACAGTAGCCTTGAGAGTTCCCACTGGGCAGTTTGTTCTCTAACAAAAATGTAAGGCCCAGTGAGTTGTCCCGAAGTTGCAGTTTTGAAAAGCTCACTATTGAGATAGAACAGTTCGGGTGACACTAACCTGACCGTGGATGAACTTTCCCTACAAAGTTGTTTTGTGCCAAGGTTTTTATCATCTGGAGAATACTGCCTGTGGGATGTTTAATCAGTGTTGCAGGGGCCAATCAGTTTTTCATCAGACAAAAATGTGGGGATTGTAATACTCCATCCCTGTGGTCCATTATTTTTCTTTGCCCAATAAGATAATTTTTTTNCCCTCCTTGAGCAAAATGGCAATCCTCGAGCATGTTGTAAACAGGAAGTGCACCATCTGTGGCTGCCCCCCTCTTCCAGCCAGCACAGCACCTGCATTCCACAGGATATATTCACATGCAACTGCCCTGCCATGGGGCAAGAAAGCAAGCTCTGTCAGAAAGCATGGTTCCCATGGGTGCTAAATGAGGGTGAGCTCCCCAAGATGCCAGCTTCAGTATTAAAGAGAATAAAGTGTGCCTTTGTTAAAACAAACAGTCATAGTCTAACTGGATACCAAGCCTCCTGTGGGAGTCTCGATGGGAAGCTATGACATAGCTAACCCTCTGAGTGAAACCTCCTGTCATTCTGATTTTCTAGATGGAGACCCAAGGCACAGAAAGGGCCACCAGCCCAGGGCGTGGGGGGCAGAGCTGAAATGTGTGCCCAGATGAGCAGAATCAGCATTTTACTTGTGTTCCATCACAGCTTCCAGACTCAGGTCCTGTGCCCTGGTCCTCTGGCTCAGTGGGTCGGCTCTCCAGATTATCTCTACTCTAGCTTCCGCAGAGCAGCATAGAGAGCCTGGCCAATAGCACAGCTTCAACACATAGAGGGAGGGAAGGGCCACAGATGGTGGGATGGATTGGTCTCTATTTCCTCTTCCAGACAGAGTCTAATGCAGTCAAGAAATCTGGTGGACAAGGTTTATAGTTAAGGGGGAATGCTGCATTGTAGGGGTGGGTACCACACCCAGGCTCCACTTTCTTCTTGCTGTGTGATGGAGCAATGCATGCACCTTCTCTTGTCTTCATTTTCTCTTTTTTTTAGGAAGAGAGGGTCAGTGGAGTAAAAAATGTAGATGTTATTAATACAGGTGAAGATGGTCCCACAGGCTGAGGCACATTCACAGCACAGAGTAAAGCTAGCTTCGAGTCACAGTGGGAGGAAGGATGGCGCAGAGCTCACTGCTGGCACTGTGCTGCTGGGTGGATGCACCAGCGAGCCCTTAGCTGACAGTGAAGACTATCAGCTTTAGATACTCAACAGTTGTACACGCAGGGCCCACGGAGGACAGATGTGAGTGCTGGGAACTGAACTATGGTCCACTATAGGAGCAACAAGCACTCTAGACCACTAGGCCATCTCTCCAGTCCCCACCCTTAAGAAATTATGTAATCACCTTTTTTTTATTGCCAAAAACTTCTTTCTAAACTNAGGAAGTTAACTATCTATCATAAGTTGCAATGACTTTCCCTTAGCACCTGGTTGGAGATTTAAAGTGTGAAACTAGAGTTTCCTTTCAACTGTTCTTTTTTGATCAATGATAAGTTTAGGTATTTGGATCTCTTTCTTNTCCTTTATACATTTTGGCTGTGAAGTCAGTCTACCTCAATATTATTAAAATATCATTCAAAATCATTCCTCATAATTTTGTGATTATATGTTTTGTTTTTAAATATTTTATCCATCTGGAATTCATTTGGGTATTTCGAGTGAGTCAACGAGAANCAGTTTTATTTTATTTATAAATGTTCCAATAATATTTTTAATATAATCATTCTTACTCATTTCTGTCTTAAGCTAGACTCCCATCCATTTCTTGACCCTCATTTGGTTCCATTACCTGCCTATTCCTTTACTATCGTTCAAGAGTGTGTTTGGATTTCAGACCAGATAAATCTGGTTTCATTAGCCCTTCTCATGCCAAGCTTCTTCTTAAAAACTATATTTACTGTTATTTTTTCTATTATAATTATATCATATTCTGCCTTCCCTTTTTTCCTCTCACCCACTCCCATGTCCCTCACTTGCTCTCTCTCAAATTCATGGCTTCTTTTACTTTTAATTTAATTTAATTGTTGATACGTATGTATGTATATACACATATGCACTCCTAAATATATGAATACAATATGTGTAGACACACTTAAACACCCCCATATATATTCATAAATATATAAACACAACCTGCTCAGCCTGTATAACGTTACTTGTATGTATCATCCAGATAATTTGGTATCAGATAACCAATTTGTGTGCTCTGCCTTGGGGAATACTATTTCTCTTACTTTCAGCCTTGGGGGAATACTATTTCTCTTACTTTCGGATTCCCTAGGTACCCATATTTCTTTGTGTAGGATGGAGGTCTCCTGAGCATCCCAGAATTCTTTTAGATCTTGCTCAGAGCCAGTCCCCCTTGCCAGCTAACTCTCCACTTGCTGTTTGAATTATACTGAAGTTCTTTGAACGCTGGGTATCCTATATGGAGGCCACTAACTTTCGTTACAGAAAATTCCCTGCCAACACAAGGCATGAGTCCGCTCAGCAGTCCCTGCTGTTCAGGGAAGTGGAGCCATTTGTTCTCCTGCTATTTAACACAGAGGGGCAGTTGCTTACTAAAGCTCTCTGTCTTGCCAGGCTTCCTTTTGCTGCTGTCCTGGGGGCTCCTTTTACGTGCTCATTGGGATTTTGGGGTTGCCAGCACCNAGGTGGATAGTTGAGGTATGCAGAAACTTCAGGAAATCAACTTGTAGATCATTCTGGGGGTGTACACTTCCTAGTTAACCTGCAGTCTTCTTCCTANTATTCAGAGGTCTCACCTGCTCATTCATATACAANACCTAGGGGCTCTGTTGGACTTAAAGGGCTAGGGAGAGTACCTCTACCCATCTCTGTGGAAGCNGCGCTCCTTCTGGTCCAGGTTTAGGTTCTGTGCCGTCTTCTCTTGAGTCCTCATATTTATGCCTATGTTTTAAATGCTTTAGTAGTAATGAAACTCTCAACAATCTGTTAAAGATACAGGAATCTTGAAGCAGGGCATCCATGTCCCTGTCATAAAACCCCAACATACCTGATACCATGGATGCTTCACGCAGTTATCTTTTAATCGGTAATAATACAAAATGCCACCATTATTTCTTCCCAGGCATGCTGCTTTTCTTCACATAGTTACAAGTTTCTGACGGAAGATGAACACATCTCCCAGGCGAGGTCTACTGACACAAATCCCTTAGCTTTTGTTTGTCTGAGAAAANCCTTATTCTCCTCCCCCTAGCACAACCCCAGGTTGATGTTTTCCTTTTAACACTTCCCAAGTCTACACTCCCAGANGACCAGAGGCGGGAAGTGCCACTGGCTCACAAGCTCTGTAAGTCTTCAGCATTTCCCTGTGTTGTACCAATCTACATGTCACCAAACCAAAGCTGCATTTGGTTGGAGTGTTTTGGCACAGCAAGGGGGTTGAAACGATGACAGTGTCTTTGTGCTCTTCACACATCAATCCCTTGTCACTTGTTTGTGCTGCGGGTACCCTTTCTGACGTGAAAGCTGCCTTCCCACTGGGTCTTAAACCAAGAGGGCACTTCGCCCTTCAGTGAGAAGGTGTCTCATCTGTATCGAGCCTCACCTCTTCCCCAATGGTTTTTGTTCTAGAACTCTTGCAAAGNTTATTTCTTTGCAGTGCCATCGTCTCGTTTTTGTTGTTANTCCTTCTGTCATCCTACCTCCGGGGTTACTTCTTTTCTATCTTGCTAAACCTTGAGTTTAATGTTGAGTTTATTCTTTCTTTGCTTCTAGCACANGCTGTTTAGAGAGAAGGTGTTTTTGATGCCTTGTGTGACAGGGTTGGCTTTCTTTCCCTTTTTTACTTAAGTTATGACATGACTTTTATTGCATGGTAGTTAGTGAGCCTGGCTGTGTTTCTCTTCTCTTTCTCTCAGTCTCTGTCTAGATCAGGAGATCTTAGCATTCTCTAAGAGTTGTAGAAGACACACTCTTGCCATGCACATGTACGGATGCTTGCCCTGAGAAAGGTGACTTCTGGACACTCGGAGGAGTCATGTGTAATGTACAGTTCTTGCTATATGCTGTGGAAAAGGCTCACATACATATTTGACCTCTGAATTTACATCAACCTTGCCTGCTGCTTCTAAATAAATTGAACATCTGCGTGGGATTTCACTGANTATTAGCAAATCACTCCTCTGCAGTCTTTCCCATGGCTCTCTTTCTTGTATGACCAGTCCCATGTGAGCCAGATGGGCCCCAGCAAAGCCACTGCAAAGGGGGTAATAAAGGCATAGCTTGGCTGCGATGGAGTCCTTGCCCAGCTGGAAATAAACCCTAGAGTTCTCCCTTCCCTAGTTTGCTGGTCAGTCATGCCTCCAAGTGGTTCTTCAATGAGGGCCACCACATGCCGGATTCTGCAGCATCTCAAGGCCAGAAATAGAAAAGGCTCCAGATTTCAATAATGTGAGACTTCCGCTGTTGAATTTCCCTACAGCATGAAGGTCTGTGCTCCAAGTCTCCCTACGCCCCCCTTAACCTCAAAGGCAGGACGGCCCTTCTCAATTTTTCCTGTGGGCCCTGTGCTCAGCAGATGTCCAGCCCCCTGTGGAGTCTGTGGAGTCCTCAGCCAGGAGGATCCAAGTCAGCAGCGTGGGGGAGGAGGTGTTGAAGACATAGACCTGCCTGAGTCATTCTTTGTATTACCACCGTCTCTAAGATACGGTGTTTCCCAGGGTNCCGAGCCCACAGAGTGATATATAGCTGTTGCTCCCTGTGTCCTCACTGAANGCCAGTGATGAGAAGCAGCTGCTCGATGCTAACTCATACATTTCCGTATTTCTCTTCTGTTTGAAAAGCAGTCGAGCCCCCTAAAGAGTCTCCCAAGTCTGAGCAGCTGAGGTTCCAGGCCTGATATAAAACCCAATGCTTCAACCTCATGCCTCTCTGCTTGATTCACCTTGGTCATGGCTGAGCCCCAGGCCAGCTCCACACCCCTCAGCCTTGTGAGAATAACAGANGCTGTCTAGGGACTCTCACTATGGCACTGTAGAAGACAAGAGGAGGTCACACTGAACTGTGACAGTCAGGGGAGAGCAGAATGTCAGCAAATGTTCCCTCAAACATCTCTGCTCTCCCCTGGTTGCCATGGTCTCCTTTATTCCTCTTGTGAGACACCCACACATGGCCTACATGCCTTATACACACATCATAAACACACACACACTAAATTCATGCCACACCATATGTAATGCTTAAGCCACACAAATGCACAAAANTATACCTCAGGCATGAAATACATATGTCACACACATCATATACATGTCACGTGTACATACAGGCCATACACATGCCATACCATTTAACCCCTCCCACAGATATACCAAACAAGAAAACACCTGTCAATACAAAGACATGCAAAATAAAAGACTTGCACTATTCCAGGTGTGGTATCTCTGCCTCCTGCTTGTAGATAAAATGTGAGTTCTTGGCTGTTCTGCTGCCACGCCTTTACTTTGCTATCATGGATTTTAACCCTCTGAAACCAACTACATGATTTTTTTTTTCATTTTTTTTTTCCGATACAGTGTTTCTCTGTGTATCCCTGGCTGTCTTGGAACTCACTCTGTAGATCAGGCTGGCCTCAAACTCACAGAGATCCACCTGCCTCTGCCTCCTGAGTGCTGGGTGGTGCATGCGCCACCACCACCTGGCCATGATTTCTCTTGTAAGTTGCTGTGGTCATGGCGTTTCGTCACAGCAATAAAACCCCTATCAGAATAGGCAGTTACTTTTTCTTATTTTATTCATTCTTTGGGAGTTCTGTGCAATGTATTTTGCTTATATTCCAGCTAAGAAGCTACTGGAAATTGGCAGCTGCTGGGGAAGGGGAAGTTTGTTAGTTTTTTGTTTTTGTTTTTTTTTTTTTTTTTTTTTAAAGAGTGAGGCCCCTGGTAGGTCAGCCACACTTTGTGGAAGGATACAAATCCAAGAGTATCTGGGCAGTACAAACTGCATTTGATGGGGGCTGGTGGAGAGGACACACAGAACAGGATGGGCTCAGAAAGGGGCAAATCAGGAGGGTTTGGGGGTGAGTANGATCAGATGCTCTGCTCATTAAAACGGCTATTTTTATTAGGCGTTTACAGCCAGGATGTCGTGATACAAACATCTTACCTATCTGTGTGCTATCTGTGTGTGGCCCTCCTGTCCCTGCTATTTAGTAGAGTGGTGAGGCTTCATTCTTACAGTTGAGTACCTGAGTGAGAGCCGCGTGAATGACCTCCAGCATCCTCTGACTCCCTCATCAGTCCCCTTTGGTGACTCCCAGCTTNNGGTCTTCACAGATGAAGCCAAGCCTCCTCCACTACAGAGCCTTCACACTGCTATTCTGGGGGTGTCAGGTGTGCTCTCCTCTGCTCTAGTTTTAGGGAGAACCCCTCGCTTCCTTCATGACCTACCAGCTCCTCTCCCTTTCTGACTTTATTTTTCCTCCATGATATTTCCACACATAATTTAACCAAAACTAACCGAATGACTTCTTTTATTCCCCACCCCCCCCCTCTTGATCCCTGGAATGAGGGAATATGATTTTTGTCTGTTTTGCTCACTGCTGTAACTCCAGGTCCGGGAGTGGTGCCTGATACATTGCACTCAGCAAATGTTGGCTTAGTAAATAAGTAACAGGCCTGAGGTCCAATCATTGGTAGAATCTGAACCAAAGATAGGGCCACACTGGTGACAATGGGAAGGTGACTTCAGCTGTAGGTTCATGGCATTTCTCACAGTGACTACCTGCATGCATTTGTGATTACCAGTCTCTATGGGGTTTTAGGCTGGAGTTTGAAGCCTCTTTGAATTGAGTTTCAGTGTAAGTTAGAGGAGAAAGGGGCGTGTCAAATATATGACAAGAAAGAGGGTGTTTGAAGAAGTTAAATGGAAGTAAGACCAGGTCTTTATTTTGGAAATATAGCTTAACTTTTACTAGCTATATTTCCAAGTGATAACTCTGTGTGTGTGTGTGTGTGTGTGTGTATGTGTGTGTGTGTGTGAATGTATGTATGTGTATATATGTCTGTGTTTATATGTATGTAGATATGTATAGGTGTGTGTGCACACGTATGTGCTACATCACTATCTGCCAATGTCTCACACAGAACATATTCCTAATGGAGAGTGCTTGCTGTAGAGCCTTCCATGTGGCCCTGATCACAGTGCTTGAGCTTTCCAGGAACACCGTAACCCTATATCCCTTCGCTCGTCAGCATTTGGGTTGGATTTCGCAGACACTACAGATTTTGATCAGCAAGCTAGCCACNTTTTTAGCATCTTGGGGCCCACAGATCACANTTCATAGCTGAGAGACCTGGCTTGACTCCCACAGTTGGTAAAGACCCAGTGTCACATACCTTAGCACAGAAGCTGCTCTTAGATGTTTCTCTGCCCCTTGTGTCCCTGTCACTGCTCTTCCACACCCATGCCTGCCTCCNTCATGCTGTTACTCTAACAACACGCTCCCACTGCTAGAGAGGTGACCACTTCACTCCATCCCCTCAGAGAAAACAGACTGTGTATAACAGTTTCTTTCNGGTCAGAGGNAAGAGAGCCACAGCAGTGGCNAGGACCCTTCCTTTTTCTCCTGAAGGAATCATCTGAAAGGAATGACTCCNAAACCCTCCCCGGGCCATGCTCTCCCGTGCGCACTGTGCACCTGTCAGTTTTCTCTTAGCACAACTTAGAAATAGGAAAGGTTTTCTGGGCTCACAGTTTCAGTGAGTTTGGTCAGTCTGAGGCCTGTGGTGGGGCTCCTGGCTAGAGCACGAGATGGAAGATCTCATCATTAACCAGGGAGTAAAATGGGAAGATGAAAGGTGCCGTGCTGTTGTCTCCTTCCAGGGCTACAGTGATCTNAAGACCCCNCACTGGCCTAGCCCCTTCTATGTCTCACCCCTTCCTGGCATCAATGGTATGTTACTTTTCTCCTTGGTGTGACAAAAGNGACCTAAGGAAGGATTTATCCTGGCTCACAGTTTAAGGAAAAAGTACATCACAGTGGGGAAGGCGCGGCAACCGGGGCACNAGGCAGCTGGTCACACTGTCTGCCGTCCAGACTGATGCTGGCGCTCAGTTTTCCTTCTCCTTGTTTTCTTATTGTTTAGGCTGGGACCTCAGCCCATGGGATGATTCAAGGTGGGTCATCCCTCGTTGGATGGGTCATCCCTCCTCAGATAAACCTCTGTGGAAATTCACAGACGTGGAGGTACACCTTCTGGGTGATTCCAAATGTTGACAGTGGGAACTGAGCATCACAACTAGTCTTGGGANCAAACCTTAANGAAAGGACCTTTGGGGGATGTTCTAGGTCCAAATCTGCTCAACTTGCTCATTATNTCAAGAGTGCCCTGAGNAGTCTTCTCCACCCAGCAGCAGCCCTGGCACAGAAGATTCTAGCCTCTGCGATATCATCAGGAGTGCTATCTGTTGCCTGTGTTAACTGTTCTCATGCTGTGTTCTTCCTGGACTGTCTCATTTTTGAGCATATTACTTCCTCTGTGCTTGCACAAGGGTAGCCCACAAGTTTCCTCCATGGAGGACACAGGGCTGTGTTGTTGAGATAGTAGAAGCAGATTCTGAAAAGTGAGACAAGAGACAGGAGAGCACAGATCTTGGAGTTGCCTGATGTCTTGAGAAGCAGAGGTGAGACCATCTTTTCTTCCTCCCACCTTCTTTGGCCAGTTCTGTCAGTGGCCTCCAGGGTAACAAGAGACAGATCCTCTCTGGTATGGACACTGAGATTTTTTTTTCCAGCTTGGTAAAATAAAATCCAAAGCCATGGATGACATTAAGTTTAGAGCTTGAAAATGTATCCACTAATTAGAGCCAGGTGCTCGTGGAGCAAGGATGCANCATGAAGAGAGAAGAGCCTGAGGTTTGTCTGCAAAGCATCAAGGCCAAGGTGACTGATGCTTGCTCAGCTCCTACTGAGATGGCCAAGAGATCTTGGTCATGGGTGATGGGTGCATCCGGCAGTGTGCACATGTGTGTCGCTGGCCTTGCCAGCATATGCTTGCAATTTGTAAAGATCATTTCCTCTGTTCCAGGGTGTAGATTTTTATGATTTGTATAAGAACTATGTGTGATGTCTCACTGTCTGAACCTCAGCAAAGGGAGAAGCCAAAGCTATCATACAGATCTTTAGATGTTTAAGGATGTGTACAGTAGCAGAGAATGGCAGAGAGTCCATGTGAGTGCCAGGGAACATGGCAACAGAGCAGGGTNTNCTGTGCTGTCAACTGCATCTCCTGTGCTTGTTGTCACCACACCAAGGGACACATTAAGAAGAGGCTGGGACTCTCTTCCTAGCTCATTATATACACAGACCTATAGTGACCCAATCAAGGGAGTCTCCCAAAACTCCAGGGCTTTTTGCATGAGCTCCCATGACAAAGAACTCTGTCTTGAGTTTAAATCAAGTTGAGGAAACCCAATGGGCACATTGAAGCTACCCACGAGTGAAGGTGGACACATCTGTTTGGGAGGAGAATGGTCCTTCCAGGTAGGCAGAGTGTCAGACAGTGTGGGGATTGTCAGGTGTCAGCAAGTCTGTTGACCATGAGACCTGCTCCGTTCTATGCTATGCGCTATGCTGCTGTGTTATGCATATCCAAAATGCAGCTGGTCCCGATCCTTTGCCAGGGAGTGTCCACGGAGTGAGACACCTGCCGTCTGCATCTCTGCCCCTTCACATCCTCTATGCTCTCAGATAAAACTGACACCTGAAGATCTCTGGAAGACTTTCCTTCAGTGCATGGTCATGGCACCTCATACAATCAGAATTGAAAATGTTAGAGACTGTGCAAGCATGACACATCTCAGAGACAGCAGGTGACCAGATGACCCAGTCTGTCCTGCCTTTTATTCTGAGAGTCCAGAAAAAAAAAAAGGTTGATCAGGCCTGTGCAAGAAGCAATTTCACAAGCAATTTGCAGAGTCCTGTGTCTGTTTTATTTGGACTCAAGTGGCCTGTAACTCAAGCTGCACATTGACCATAGATCTGGTTCACACATCGTAATCACAAAGCACACTTGACAGTGAACCTGCCCACTTCTTGACCTAGTTACTAGGCCCAAGTTCCCACACTCTGAGTGCACTGCCATTCCACTTTGCCACTGGGAGATATTACATATTCACTTTAATATGACTGTACATACACACACACGCACACACACATTTAAAGGGGCAGGATTTTCTCCACTGATTGCAACTTTTTCAAGGCAGTTGCCTATTTTGCAAACATCTTTTCATGTACCAAGTGTGCTTGCACAGCACCTCACCCAGGGACGGTTCCTGCTCCCCTACATGGCACNGTTCCTCGCTCAAGCCTAGATGAGCTTTGGTAGCTCATAAAGCCGAGGCCTGGGACTCCTCACTCCAAAGCCCTGTTCCTCTTCCTGTCTTTCTAATTCCACATCACTATTCTTGACCGAACTTTCTGAGAAGTGTCAACNTCCTGCCCCACAGGAATGTCTTTAAGGCTATGTTTTCCTGGCTGGTTTTTATGTCAACTTAACACAAACTAGAGCCATCTGAGAGGAGGGAAATTTAGTTGAGGAAAATCTTCCTTAATATCGGGCTGTAGGCAAGCCTGCAAGCATTTTCTTAATTAGTGAATAATGTGGGAGGGCCCAGCCCATTGTGGGTGGGGCTAACCAGGGCTGGTGGTCCTGGGTTTTATAAGAAAGCAGACTGAGTAAGCCATGATGTGAAAACCAGTAAGCAGCACCCCTCCATGGCCTCTGCATCAGCTCCTGACTCCAGGTTCCTGCCCTGCATGAGTTCCTGCCCTCACTGCTTTTGATAATGAATTGTTCTGTTCTATAGAACTGTGAGTGAAACTAACCATTTCCTCCCCAAGTTGTTTTTGATCATAGTGTTTCATCACAGCAATGTGAACCCTAACTAAGACTCCTGTGATATTTGCTTATCTGCTCCACATATTTCTCTTCCATTCCTTTCCATTCTTTTCTTCACAGAAGTGAGTCCATTTGGCCTGGTCACCTTGACAGAACATTTTAAGTCAAATGTCCCCCTTTAATTTTAACTATTTATTTTATGTGTGTGTGTGTGTGTGTGTGTGTGTATCTGTACATGTACATGCAGTTACCCATGGAGTCCAAATGAGGGTGTTAAGTCATCTAGAACTGGAGTTACACTCAGTCGTGAACTGCCAGATGTAGGGAACTGAACTCCAGCCTTCTGCAAGAGCAGCCAGTGCTCTTCACTGCTGAGCCATCTCTCCAGCCCAGTTAAATGCTCTGGAGGCTCAAAGAAACAACTATCCCTTGCTCACATGTGCCTGCCTGGTCTTAGTGGATCCAAATCCTGGGAACAATGGGCCCCAAGGGTCATACTGAGACCACAGAGTCTCCACCCACGTAAGGATAAAACTGCCACGTCTCCGGTAGGAAAATGCCAGCTTTGAGGTTGTGGAGGTAGAGTTCCAGAATCAAAGGTCCTTGATGTGGCTTCAGGTGATCACCCTTGGAGGCCTCTGAACACCTTCCCTTCTCTCACATTCAAGCTTTTCCCAGACCAGATAAACCACAGTCATTGGTGCAAGGTAGCAGAGCTGAGAACTGTCTGTGCTACTACAGAGGAGATGGAGAGCTCAGGGCCAGGCCAGGAGATTCTGCCCCAGAGTGAGGGAGCAGATGCAGAGGCCTGTGTAGATGGTTACAAAGCATGCTGGCACCTCTCCTAAGCCTTCCCAAGGTCTTCTAAACCAAAACCACAAGGACAGCCTCAAAGCTTGGAAGAACAAAAAGCAAAGATGTTCACCTGGGTAGTCACTGCTCTGAACTGCCACCAAGCTGAGGACTCTATTGATACAATGCTTTCTCCGGTTGTTAGCAGTGAAGGCAGCTGAAGCCTCAGCTTCTGGAGTTGCAAGGCTAGCCAGTCTGGGAAAGCACACTCAATTCAGATGGATTTACTCCAGAGCAGTATGGAGCATTTTTCCATCTGCTCCTAGATTTATGGGTTTTTGTCTCAGATGCAAACAATTAGCAAAACTGTTTCTGGTTTGTTTTAATGGCTTGGTGCCNCCCTGGGCCTTTCCTCTGGGAACAGTTATGAAGGCACCCTTCTGGGAGAAATCCCCAAGGCTTTGTTTTGAAGCAATGTCCTCAACACTGAGCCTTCTACAGGAGNCTTGTTAAGACTCATNTAATAAACACACTTTACGAGGTTCAGCAAGTAAACAACTCACAAGTCCCAGGAAGTTCCTGAGTCTACAGGATTCATCAGGCCCCTCTCTGGGGTTATACAAGCAGTTACAAGTGCTCGGGAAAGAAGACTCTGACTGGCCCAGCAGCCTTCAAAGCCATGCAGGGAGCTCCAGGGATTCATCTTCCATGAGCTGTCATCCATGTTGCAGTAGGCTTCTTGGTGATGGAGAAGCCTTTGAGTCACCTATGCTCCTGTAAGCAACCCCAATAAACTGGTTCACTAAACTAGTCTTGGGTAGAATGTATTTTTTAGTCTGTTGTCCATGCTCTATCTGGGAAGAATAGGCATTTCATCACCTCTCCCCAGGGACAGTCATGTGACAACCATTCACTTGCTTCCTAGTCATTACTGTCCTGCTTTAATTTCTTCTAAGAACATTGGCTAATGGCTGGCTGGCTGAGAATCTCCCCCTCTGCATGTTAATTAGATACATTATGCAATGCTTGGATCTAGTTGTTTGTTTTTAAAGATCATTAACAAGCAAAATGAGTATTCTTCAAGAAAGAGTGAAAGTCCTCCAGGCGTTCGTTCCCTTTGAGTTTTGGATGGAATATAGAATCATGCTTCCAGTCTCAGAGGACAACATGGGGTCTCTCAACTATGCCTTTGTGTAGAGAAGAAACTTTGAACCATGTGCGTTTTGTGCTGTGTGCCTAGAAGTGTGGGAGAGAAGACTGTCAGGAAGGACTGGCATGTTTCACATCAAGCTGCATCTGAGTTGAGGCACTTATGCTTANGGCAGCTTTCATCATGGTGGGTCAGATAGTTGTTCCCATGAGGAGCTGGCTGGCATGGTGTGGTATGGTGTGCTCCATTAAGGGCAGACTAGGAATAGGAACTGGTGAAACCTGACAGCAAGTTTTAAAATTTAATTTTTAANTTATTATTGTGTGTGTATGGTTATGTGTGTGGTTGTGTGTATATGTGTGTGTGTGTGTGTGTGTTTGTGTGTGTGTGCATGTGTGTATGCACATGCCATGGCACTCGTGTGGAGCTTAGCAGATAACTTTTGCTAATCAGTTCTCTCTTCCCATTGTGGGTTCCAGGAACAGAATTCGGGTTACCAGGCAAGCATAGCAAGCACATCTATCTTCTGAGCCATCTCACGAGCCTGATAGCAAATATTTTAGCCAAGTTCATATAAGCGTTCAAAAGTGATCAAAACAGGCATCTTAGGGGGAATTCTCCACTTTCGTCAATGAGGTGTCCTTCAATTCTTGCTAAGGACTGGAAAAAGCACATTTAAGGATGCCGAGAAGGACAGATGTGAGCTCCTTCAACTTCCTGTTGCTGGAGTAGTTAAGACACTTTTCAAGTGCTGTCCAGGACAGCTGCAGTGCTGTCAGAGCTGACCACAACCTTCTCTGTAGCCCTGAACGTCTCTCATACCCGGGATACAGGCATAGCCCTNTTCTTCTCCGTAGTACTTNATTTCCTGTTGAGGGGTTGAGTCAACAGAGCCAAGAGTCCAGATGTTCCCACTGCTTCCAGCAGTGGCCCTGCCCCTCCCACACCTGCACTGGGACCTCTGGTTCCAGGGAGATGCATCTTCCCAGTGCACACGTGACACCGGCTGGAGACACAAGCATGTGACTCCTCTCTCTTCCCAGTGAGCAGCAGACTCTACACCAGGAATGAGTTGTTTTTCTGTTTCTTCCTCAGATTTCCTTCCTGTGGGCCTTTGCTGTGTCTTTGCATCAACAGTGTAACACACGTGGGGGAGGCCTACTCACTTTCCCTTCAGAGGTAGGAAAGCATGGAGATGGTCAGAACCTCTTCAGAAAGCAGGACCTTGCCAGGGCCTCCAGTGCTATGCTGACATTTGGACTCTGGACTGGACACTGAGTACAACTGTAGACAGAGGACATGACATGTGTAGGACTGGCCCGTGCCTTCTCTTTTAACTTTGGTGACTGGAAGATTTAGGAATTATCTCTGCATTTCAATATGAATGCAAAGGGTCAGTTTCAGATCTGAGAACTGAAGAAAGATGAAGAATTCCCCTCTCCACAGACATGCACGAAACAGCTGGAACTGCTGAGCTGGCTTTCTGAGGTTCTCTGTGGCTTTCCACCATAAATGTGCTTGAAACAGGGAGGCTGTTCAGGAACACACCGGTGGGCTCAGCCATGGTCATGCACATACTTATGGAAGTGGCCAGGGAGAGGTGACACACATGGGGAGAAGGTCACATGACCCTGGAGGCAGTGATGGAAGCAAGCCAATCCCAAGTCAACACCGGAAGCTGGAGGAGGGGAGGGAGGCTTCTCTGTAGCCTCCACAGGGATGGAAGACTCGTCCATATCTTCATTTTAGTCTGTTGACGATCATTTCAGACCTCTGGTCTCCTTGTTGTTTCAAGCNGACAAGGATGTGGGAGTTCATTACAGAAGTTACAGAAGCCCAGAGGAATCAAACAGAACAGACCCTGGGATGGAGCCAGGTCCTGGGCCAAAAACACATCCAGTGTCAGAGACCAGGAAGTCAGACAGACAGATAGAAAAAGATGGAAAAGAGGGGTANAATCAAGGTCTCCTTTCTTACGGAAGCCAATGCGCTTCATTTCTCTCCTAATATAGGATTCTCCTCTTTATGTTCCCAAGAATCGTATGGCCTGGGGCTCAGAGCTGTGGTTCCATCTTAGCACAGATTAGTCCTNGGTGAGCAGCATGCTTCCCAACCTGTGAGGGTTCAGACAAAGTCATGGCTCTCCCCAGTGCCAAACCATGAAGCTGAATCTTCAAGAGAAAGGCTGTGTCCTGTGAGAGCGAAAGAGTAAAGCACCTGAGATGACAGAAGTGGGGGTCATGCTCCAGCTCTGAAGGGGCAGGGCTGGTGACTCAGAAGTGTATTAGTCACCTTTCATCACTGTGACAAGACACTTTATGCCTACATCTTAAAAGGGGGATTTGGGTTCATGGCTTCAGAGGTCTTGTGGCACCACTGCTGTGGACCTGTGATAAGGCAGAGCATAATCATGGAGGCGGGAGCTGTGTGGTNGAAGCGGCTCAACTCGGGGCAGCCAGGAATGGAGGTGGCAGNATATACCCATCAAAGACGTGCCTCTGGTGATCCACTTCTTCCAACTAGACCCCATCCTCATAGTTCACTCAGCTATGGACTCGTTAGTAGGCTAATTTATTGATGAAGTTAAAGTCGGAGCCCTCNTCGTTAGTAGGCTAATTTATTGATGAAGTTAAAGTCGGAGCCCTCTGTGGATTAGACCACTGATGAAGTCAGAGCCCTCTGTGGATTAGACCACTGATGAAGTCAGAGCCCTCTGTGGATTAGACCACTGATGAAGTCAGAGCCAGCCCTCTGTGGATTAGACTACTGATGAAGTCGGAGCCCTCAGTGGATTAGACCACTGATGAAGTCGGAGTCCTCTGTGGATTAGACCACTGATGAAGTTGGAGCCCTCAGTGGATTAGACCACTGATGAAGTCAGAGCCCTCTGTGGATTAGACTACTGATGAAGTCAGAGCCAGCCCTCTGTGGATTAGACTACTGATGAAGTCGGAGCCCTCAGTGGATTAGACCACTGATGAAGTCAGAGCCAGCCCTCTGTGGATTAGACCACTGATGAAGTCAGAGCCCTCTGTGGATTAGACCACTGATGAAGTCGGAGTCCTCTGTGGATTAGACCACTGATGAAGTTGGAGTCCTCTGTGGATTAGACCACTGATGAAGTCGGAGCCCTCTGTGGATTAGACCACTGATGAAGTCGGAGCCCTCTGTGGATTAGACCACTGATGAAGTCGGAGTCCTTATGATCCATTCACTTCCCAGCCGCACTACCAACTGAGGATGAAACCACCAACACCTGAGCCCTTTGGGGGACCACTTCATGTTAGAGTTTGACAACGAAACATCACTCATATGCTCATGTTTTGAACACTTCAATCCAAGCTGGTGGCACTGTTTTTGGAGGGAACTTAAGGAGNTGGGACATAGCTGGATGAAGGTCACTGGGGGTAGGCTCTGGGGAGCATCTTTTCTCTAATCCCTATGCCCCCCACTCCCTGCTTCCTCTCATACATTCCTACCACCATGGTGTTCTCCCCAAGGTCATGGGACTGAGCAACTGTGGTTGAACACTCTAAAACCATGAGCAGTTATAAATCCTTCCTTCCTCAAAGTCTTTATAAGGGATTTGGTTCCAGTGATAAGAAAAGTGAAATAATACACCTCACATCTAAGCCATTTCTAAAAAATTCTATCCGTTCTCCCTTATGCCTCATATCTCGGAGTAGGGAAGTGAAGACATTAGCTGACTCCTAAGGGATCTTGCTTTATGAGCCTCTCTGTGGTCTTCCTCTGTCCTGGAGATTTTGCCTTGAGGTGCTTGCACTTCCCAACAGGTTCGCATGTGCTCCCGACTGAACTATTCATCAAGGAGCTGCATGTTGCTCTAAGACTTCTCACAGAATGATGGAGTCAAGCACGGGTCTCCTCAGCAACACAAGAGGCAGGTGGGTGTGAGGCAAA
>LZPO01008025.1:120114-131831 GCA_001675575.1 Neotoma lepida
GAAGGAGGAGGAGGGGGATGAAGGAGGAGGAGGGGGAGTGAAGGAGGGGGTATCCACAGGGAGGAGTACCTTTGAGGGTTTGGACGGGAAAGATTGGCTACTTTTAATCAATATCTCTTCAGAAACCACGTGGAGAAGAAGGGGAGATGCTGTGGACTCCAANACCCTGCGGTCAGATGGAGAAAGGAGGAAGAAAGAAGCAAATTAAGGAGCCTCCTGTAAGAGGCACATGAAGGAGTGCTGTATCTTTGCCCAGCAAAGAGCTGGTTCCTATATAATGTAGTCCTCAGCACAGGGTGCTCACAAAGTCAGATCTGGTGGGTAGGAGGCCAATATGTACACCTGCTGGGCCGCCCGATGTCTACTGTGGGAGCCAAGCCAAGGGGACACACAGGAGGACGCCAGANTGTACAGAATTGAGGGCTGAGTAAGCAGAACTAGAGANAGAGAATGATAACAGGGGCTTGGCGGGAAGAGGGGGCTGCTGATCTATGAGGAGAGCAGGAAGGTGGGACACTAGCTGCAGGGACAGGAATTGATGGAGCAGGACATGCATGGGAGGCAGTTGCCCTGGTGATGGGGGTGATTTGGGCTGTAGTGCTGACTCTGAATTTGTATGTGTTTCTAAAAGGGACCGGTTGAGGGAACGCGTTAAAGGTTCAGTGGGGTAACAGCCAACCTGTTGGGGGTTCAGTGGGGTGGGAGCACACCTGTTACTCTATAGAAGGAGGAAGTGGGGAGGGGATGCAAAGCAGCAGGACACGCCTAGGTCTGCAGCCTGGAAGAGCTCTTCCAGGANGAAGGAAGTAAAAGAGAGCAGACCCAGAAAGTGCAGATGGGCCAGTGTGAGAGCTACAGAACTTTGGATTTTCTCTGAGAAAGAAGGGAGATCTTAGGAGAGGAAGGGGTTAAACAGGGTAAGGGGAGCACAGCAGAGATGGGAGATCTGTAGGACAATGCTGTCCTGGACCACTGGTTCTCAGCCTGTGGGGCTCGACTCCCACAGGGGTCACATAGCAGATATTTACATTACAATTTGTTGTAACAGTAGCAAAATTACAGTTATGAAGTAGCAATGAAAATAATTTATGGTTGNGGGTCACCACAACTTNAGGAACTGTATAAAGGATCCCAGCATTAGGAAGGTTAAGAGCCTGGACTTTCACAGACACATGGTTTGTTCTGTTCTTGTTTTCAAGGGCAAGAGGTTTTCAATATGATACGAATTTGGTGAATTCTTGAAGTGTTCTTTACCCTTCTGGATCTCTTACTTCCTCACTAATCCAGCCAAGGCTTTCATTAATTGTTTCCAGACTCTATAAAACTAGGAGCTTGGCATGGAAGACCCACACTGTTCACACTGGACTGGAAAAGACACGTTTCCAAGGACGATAATGTTTGGAGTCTTTCTCCCAAATTTTAATGACCAGAATATGTCGGTGTTTGGATTCCAGAAACACATATTGATAGAATCAATTTATCTTCATATATTTTTCTCCTGGGGTGACTGAGGCACTCCTCTGAGAGGCCTGACTCCCTCCGTTTAGACCTAAGCTGGGACTTCTCTCCCTCTCCCTCTCCCCCCTCCTCTCTTTCTCCTTCTCCCTCTCTCTCCCCTCTTTCTCCCTCTTCCTCTCCGTCTCTCCCTCCCCATCTCCAAAGACTAGTACTAGTTATGNTTCTCCCTGCTGTTAGAAAATACCCAATAGAGGCAACTTAAGAGGGGAAGAATTTATTTCAGTTTATGGTTTGACAATACAGTCCATCATGGCAAGGAAGGAATGGTGGTGGAGGAGGCTTCTTGTTGTGGAAGGAAAATGTGAGGCTTCTTGTTCACGTCCTGGTGGGCCAAGAAGGAAGAACTGCTCCGGGCCCTGGACTAGGTGCGAGTCGAGACAGTCAGCTGAGCATTCTGCATGCGTGCGCCCATTTCTCTCTGCTCTTGACTGTTAATGTGACAGTTTCTTCAAGTTCCTGCCTTGAGTTTCCTAGAGTGATGGACTGAGACCTGGAACTGTGAGCCAAAACAACCCCTTTCTCCCCTCTGAGTTCTTTTTTGTTAGAGTAGTTTATCACAACAACAGAAATGAGACTAGGGCCCCTGCTCTTGGCTTGTCTCTAGAGACCAATGTCCTTTTAGGGTTGTTTGTGTCTGATGACAGGCCTGTGGATTGTGAAAAGCAGGGCTAGTCTGCTGGGGGGGGGCAGGGCTTGTGCATAATGGAAACCTCACATCACCTTATGTTCCCCTCAGGAATCGCTGTCTTAGCTGATGTGAACAAGGCTGGCCAGAGCACCCCCTAACCACATGTTGACCACTGTTGTACTTCCCATAACTGTTCCCCAGTGCCATGCCCTCCCAAACATGCTCAAGAACATTTGGAGAATCCCCCAGGACCNCACCCCATTTTCTTCCCNAGAAACATACTCAGTGTACACCCTTCAAGATAACCTATTCACTGGAGTCACTGAAGAGGCTCCTGAAGTTTCTGGACTGTGAATNCAAGCTTCTGTTTCTCCACTATTAATGCACCCCTCGGCACTGCTCTGACAGTCATTCATTTCCATGGGAATTTGGGAGAGAGCAAGTCTGATGTGTGAGCTTGCCACTTTGAGCCAGGAGCGGAAGATGTTCTTGCTACAGGTCTCTCTTCTGCCTGGTGCTTTGGTTCAGGATGAGGAGGGGGTGTGGCAACCAGGCTTGAAGTACAACAGACACCCCAGGCAGCACCAGCTTGACCCATCTTTCACTTGATGACTAGCAANGACTTCTCCAGGAACACTCGAGGCTTGCCACATGGGGTGTGGTTCATGTCCGTGGTTGGAAACCCTAGATCTGTAGATGACTGTGCCCTTTTCCTGTGGTTAGAAAGGATCCATTAAAGAAGAACATGGGGTATACCATGTCTTGAAGATGTAATTTTCCCACCCACAGCTAAGGGCTGATGACCAAAAGCAGTTCCCTCAAGCCTAAGAAAAGATGGCTAGCCTGTGGGAACATGAGTCAGTGGTCTTGGCTTTGGGAAGATTTTCAGCTCCCACAGTGCCAGTTGAGGTCACGTAGCCCACTCTTTCTTCCACTTGAATTTAGTGGGACCTTGTGTCAGAAACTTACCTATGATGCATCATTTATGGGCAAGAANTCTCTGAAAAGGTGAATGGTATTGTGGGTACAATGGTCTATTCTGTGGAGGTCCAGGGCCAAGGAAGGNAGTCTCAGGCTCAGACTTGGAGCAGCCCAAGTCAGTCCTCTCATTCTGGGGCAGAGTCTGAGTCCCAGACCTAATGCCCAGGCCCTCTTTGTCATGTGTGGTTGCTTCTCCCTGCCCTGGTATTCTGAACATCCTGAGAAGACCCCATGACCTTATGGACCAGCTCAAAGAGCCACAGGAAGTGGGCCAGGCCTGGCTGGCTNACCCAGCCACAGTAGGGCTCACACTCTGGTCATCTTAGATGAGTGGCTGGGTGGTCATTTGGGGGTGATCCCACACTGTCCATCCCAACTCTCAGAACATGAAGTCCCGGAGATTGTGTGAGGGATCTTTCAAACTAGGCCCCCTTGGGCCTGTTGACCTTCCCCTGCTCTCCAGGCCTCCTGGGTGGTTATGTCACATGTGATACCTCCTCTTGNTCTGTGTTTCTGTCCCAACTCTGGTCCTGTAACAACCCCCAGCCTGAGCTCCGCCTTCAAACATTGTCTCCTTCCCTATGTCCCTCAGTCCATGACATTGTGCATGTACACAGGCCTTCCCTGCTGTTTTGTAAGTCAGGCCACATCATTCNGTGAAGGGAAGACCGTGGAGATTTATATTAGGAACCACAAGCCCGGTGACCACAGACAGGACTTGAGTGCAGTGGGCCATGAGGTGAGGTCATGATATCAGCAGGGGCAGTGATGACAAGCTTGTGTAGCCTTCAGAGTGCAGGGGGATGGGCCAAGACCCTCTGATACTCAGATTGTCCCAAGAGAAGTGAGCAACCAGGAGCTGTCAGTGAAATCTCCTCTGCTAGCTGACAATTCACTGGTGTTTCAAAGCAACACACACACACACACAAGATCTGTAGACTGTCTGGCCTGTGGGCCACCATTTATGAACTCTGCTCTGGATGGAGTTGTCTGACAATAACAATAAAGAAAATTGTGATATTGCTGGCAGTGAGGGGCACTCAGGGCTCACCAAGGGCTGGTGGTACCCTGGGTGTCCTCTGTGGACCTCCCTTTCGCCAAGGTGCTATCAAGTCTATAGACAGAATCAGTTACCATTCTCCTGCTTTGTTCAAGGACATGGGACAAATGACTTTAAAAGAGGCTGGGGAATTTCCCTCAGATCACATCCTAGAAGTTCCTATGGATAGGCTCATCCTGGGCAACTCTGGCAATCACACTGTATCTCCTTCATCATCTCCATGAGGCTGGGCAGGAAGTTCATTCTTTTAAAACATTGGTAATAATAGTATTACTACCAATAATAATACCACCACCACCACCACCACCACCAATAATAATAATAATAATAAATACATAAAAATGCAAAGTGGCCCCTCTAAAGAGCTAGAGTCATATGCAACTCTTTTCTTTTTCTTTGGTTTTCAATATTGCTTTACATTTTTAAAGCAAATTTGGTAGAATTGTTTGTTAGTAAGGATCTCAGTCTACTACAATTCCCAGCTGAGAGGAAGAGCTGCCACTTTTGGAGCAGATTTCCCAACCCCTCCAAGGTACAACCCCACAGTGGAGAATAAACTCTTTGTGTGTGTGTGTGTGTGTGTGTGTGTGTATGCATGTGTGCTTGTGTGAGTGCATGTGTGTGCATGTGTATGCGCATGTCTGTGTGCATCCATGTATGCATTTGCATGTATGCAAGCTCACCAAACATCCAACCACCCCTGCGCTGTAGCTTTGTTTCTCAGCTACTATCCCATCCCCCGCAGCCTCCACATCCCTGATGTAGCTTGCTGGGGAGGCTCTTTATGGCTCTTCCATATTCAGTCAGAACGTTGGTAATAACTGTGCACCNTCCCTGCAACTGACAGTCTCAGGACGTTTCCTGATCAAGTTCACTGTTACAAAAAATACAAAATGAACCTCCGTGTACTTATTTTCCTTTTAATGTATTGATACTCAGATTTCCAGAGTGGAAATCCATGAGTAAAATATCATAGTCATCTATTTAATGTCATTAAATGTGTTGCAATATTCATTACAAAACTTCTGAGATGACTTATTTTCCATCTGAGAGTGAATGGAAGGGCCATTGCTCTTTGTTATATCTTCCAGCTTTGGGCAATGTCACTTAAGCACAAGCCAAAAAGAGAAAGGGGAAACAAGCATTCTAATTTTTTAATTTAATTTTTATTTTTTAAAGATTTATTTTATTTTTTCTTAGGTGTCTCCGTGTGTGTGTGTATGTGTGTGTGTGTGTGTGTATCTTTGTGGGGATATGCATCCATGAGTACAGATACCCTCAGAGGCCAGAAGAGGGCGTCAGAACCCCTGGAGTTGGAATTATAGGCAACATGGGTGCTGGGAACTGAGCTCCGGTCCTTGTCAAGAACGCTATGTATGCACTCTTAACCTCTGAGTCGTCTTTCCAAACCTCAAATTTATTTTTTGTTATATTTTTAGTTATTTATTGGGGGTGCATGCTACAGTATGCTTTGGAGTTCAGAGGACAGCCTGAGAGTCAGTTCTGTACTTCCATCATGTGGGTCCCAGGCATGGAATTCAGGTCATCAGGCTTGGTGGCAGGTGCCTTCACCCACTGAGCTGTCTTGCCAACCCAGCCTTCTGTTTACAAACTGTGACTGCACAATGCTCATTGTGAGAGAGACAGCCATTNTGCCTTTCAGTGGGAAGTCCCTTCCCTGGTCAGTGGTTGTGGCACAGGCTGAATGGCCTTACTGGTGAAGCTTGGTTCCCGGAGTGCTTCAGAACATGAAATTTATTTGGATTTCTTTTTCTCTTGACTTTTTGTGGTGCCAGTATCGCAATATTTTAATCATGACCTCTCTGACATAGGTGATAGTGCAGAATGTGCTTCATAAAATACCAGAGTCCTTAGGTCACATGGCTTTGTTGCTTCACCAGAAACTAAACTAACGAACCAGAGGCCNGCAAGATGGCTTGGTGGATAAAGGTGTTTGCTTGTATAAACCTGACGACCCCAGTTCGAGCCTCAGAGGACAGCATTGCAGAATCTGTTCTTTCTCTCTACTCTCCACACATGTGCTGTGTCCCACACGTGTCCACACACACACACACACACACACACACACACACACACACACACCCCATGCCTTGCATACATATAATAATAATTAGTAAGGAACTAACAAACTGACCATACGAAGTTTGTTTAAAGGCTTCAGTGAAATCAGCTGGAAAGGAACCACGTTTCCGAGATGAGGAGGGAGGCCAAGTCATCCAAGCTCAATAGCGAAGACCGGACAGAGGTCAGATTCAACTGACCACAGCAACCCTTGTCATGCCGTTTTGATTTGAAAAGAACTCAAGCCTTTATAGGAATTTATAGGAATTCTTAGCGAAGATTGATCTAGAGGCTCACACACGTATGCGTGACCCAGGCATTTTCAGAGACGTGTCTTGGAGCTTTTGCAGCTGGATTGTGAAGTAAGGCAGTTAGCATGCCTAGCTGAGATCAGCTGCAGCTTCATAGCTCATTAAGCCAGGACCACTTGAATCATTTAAATAAAACGTATATTGCCAACAGCTCAGAACGAGCTAGTGAGTCAAATTCACCAATTGGCAATGGCGTTCATCGTAAATGAGTCAGATGTCTAGATGTCAGTCACATAATCTAGAACTTGTCTTTTGAAAGTCACTTAAAACTGCAGATGCTCTCCATCCCAAAACATTGTTCAAGATGTCATCCCAACCTTTCATTGGTTCATGTATCCATTGCACCACCAAATTCCCTCTAAAGTGATCCAACAGAATTAGGGAAAATACTCCATGACCACTAGGAAAAGAACCCACCTGCATTCTGTCCCTGGCGATTTACATCGGTGAATGGTGCCAGGAAGCTAAGTGAATCTTGAAGGACCTTCCCACCACCCACCTGCTCCGGGGGCTAGAGAATGAAGAGGTTCCATTAGCGGNATATTCCAGCCCCACTGAAGCTCCCGTCTGCAATTACTGCCTGCAGATGGAGTTGGGAAGACAGTTGTGGGTGGAGTACTAAATCTGCTGTGTGGCTCTTGCTGAAGTTGCCTTTCCCAAGTCAGTGGTAAGGAGATAGAGGCTTAGTACTAGCCNTTTGCTGGCTATGGCCAGATACCCAGTAAATACAGAGAGGCTGTCTTCAGCACTGGCTTCCTGAGCTTTGTGTGATCTCCTACTACCTGCAGGTCCTGCCTAGCATGTTAAATTACATTAAATTCACAGAAGAAGAAGGGTCTTATCTTGGGTTGAGTTCCTTCTGCTAGAGAGTATTGAAGGCTCACCACTGTCTGAAGATACAAAGAAAGCCAACAATTNCCCTGCTTAGGTAAAGGACACCTGTATGAAGCNGAGATATTTCAAGAAACAGAAACAAACTTTAAAAGTAGAAATCAAGGTTAAGAAATGTGAAAATATGGTCTAAATGATACTGGAAGATACATTGTTTCGTTCTCATGACTATTTCACAGACCTGGCCTGCAACAAAATGGAATTCCTAAGGTATGATTATGGATGAAAGTCAAAAGCAAAATACTTATGAGCTCAGAATAAATCAAATGTTTACAAAATCATTCTACTGCACTGAACTCACACATGAAAGCATCACAGAGCTAGATTAAAGCAGCCACTCCCACACTTACCCAGCCCCAAATTCTATACATCTTAGTAAACTTCCGTGCAGTTAGCTTGGCCATGCTGAAGCCATGGAGCTTTGATCACCATGGCAGGAGTCACCCTAGATTATCCATCAGCAGGTGAATGGATCATGAAAACATGGTACCCATATAAAATGCACTGTTAGTTAGCTGAAAAGAACAATAAAATCACAACAGTTGTAGGAATATTTGGTGGACTTAGAAAATACAATATTAACCAAGGCTACNNAGACTCAGAAAGAAAAAAACCCTCATGTTCTCCCTCATATGCGGATCCTAATCTATAATGTGTACACATATGTGACCAGCACGTGTGGGTATAGTGTAACATGTAGAAAGGACACCAGGAAAAGGTGATGCTGGANNGTGAGGAAGGTTGGAAATCAGGAAAGGATGTGTGAGTTGTAAAAGGGAATATGAAGCTAATTGATTTTTCTAGTTTAAACTGTCATAGGTTTTATTTTAATTTTTTTGTGATGGCTAAGTGCAAGAAAATACAATTGACAATGACAGTGTACATCATATCCTTTCTTAGAATGGAAAAATATGGCAAAAAAATAAATCTAGAGCTGGAGAGATGGCTCAGCAGTTAAGAGCACTGATTGCCCTTCCTGAAGTCCCAGGTTCAATTCCCAACACCCACATGGTGGCTCACAATCATCTGTAACTCTAGTCCCAGGGGATCCGCATCCCTCTTCTGACCTCCACACAGGCACCAGGCCTGCAAGTAGTACACAAAACAACCAGATACATAAGCAGGAAAATAAAATTTATTTATTTATTTATTTATTTATTTATTTATTTATTTATTTATTTATTTTTAGAAAAAGAAGAGTCTAAGGAAAACAGAGGCAGAGCCAGTGAATCCATGAACCACTGGGAATAAACCAGAACTGCAGGGAAAAGATACTCTGTCATTAAGATGCATGACTCTAGGGGGAAGCGAAGGCTGCTCATAGGTCAGGGTGGACGTACATTCCTAGTGTCTCACAGACTATAGAGCTCTGGCTTTCAACCTGTGGGTCGTGAACCCATGGGGGTTGCATATCCGATATTTACATTATAATTCATAGCAGTAGTAAAATTAGTTATGAAGTAACAATCAAAATAATTTTATGGTTGGGGTCACCACAGCATAGGTTTGCAGCGTTAGGAAGGTTCAGAAGTACTGCTCTAGAACATAGGCAAGGCTCCCACAATTCAGTGACAGCAAAACGGAGAAAACAACCCAAAACGTTCTACAAGAAAGACTCAGTGACAAATAACCATTTGCAAAACCACTAGGTATCCTTAATCACTGGGGCCGGGCACAACCTGTGGCATCAGATTTTTGACTTGCATTAAGAAGCAAGCCAGACAGCATTGAGTGTTGGTGAGGACATGGGCTGAGACCCTTGCTCCCAAGAGCACAAATTGGTTTAACCGTCTTGGAAAAGCCGTTGGTTGACCAGCAAGCCTTGGATCAAGGATTTGGAGTCCTAGATGTGGGCTCTTCCTGCTGTCTACTAGAAACATCTGGGGCTCTGTGGGGTGAGAACCGCTCTGTGAGGAAGTCCGCGCCCCACCAGGAAGCCACTCACTCATGTGGCTGAGCTGAACTGTCCCTTCTAGTCAGCTACACTCCCTTCCTTCCCATCACAGGACAGCAGCTACTTCAGGCTCCTTGGAATGGAGGCCTCCACCAGGGGCCGCTATAAGGGATTCTCTGAAGTGAGGCTGCCATGTTTTAGTCTCTTAGGGCTAGGGAACCACAGGCAGACAGGCCTTGTTCTGTGGATATTCTGAACTGACCAGTTCTCTGTGGTGGGACCGTCCCATGCAGTATAGGCTGTTCAGCTGCATCACTGGCCTCTGCCTGCTTGATGCCAAGAGCTGTCTGCACCANNAACTGGGACAGCCTCAATGTCCTCAGACATGGCTGACTGTCCCTCGGAGGACAGAGTCACCCTGATGAGGNGGGCTGCTTTAGGTAAGGGAAGGGAAGATGCTCAGCTCTGTGGCACCACCTGTGATGAACTCACCCAGCATCCAGGGTGCTTTCCTCAACAGCTGNACACACAGGCAGGTGAGGACTGCGCAGAACACTTCACACAGCTGCTTCCTTTGCCCAGGCCTTCAGATCACCCGCAGGCCCCACCCAGCACTGAAGAATGGGCTTCTTGTGAAATTCACCAAAAATACAGTTATTTTCTTCATCTCTTTAAAAATCTGTGAGACCACTTGGAATTGAGGAAATAGAGAGTTCTAGAATTAGGTGGATGGAGGGTAGTGTTCTGGCTGTGCTGTTGCCAGCAGGAAGAGGTCAAGTTTCTGACCTTTGGGATTGGGGGTCAGATATGAAAGTGTGGAACANGGAGCATGGGCTCTTGTGGAGGAGGAAGAGGAGGAAGGAGAGAAAGAAAAAAGAGTGGGAGGTAGGAGGGGAGAGGAGGGGGAACGATGGAAGAAGAAGGGGAGGGAGCCCAGTACAGATGTAGCTATGCCTTCAGCTCACACTCATGCTCTGTCTCGGGCTTTCTGCACCTCCCTTCTGGCATGCTGTGTCCCCACCTCACCACAGTGGATGCGAATGTCAACAAGGAGCAGCCAGTTCCCTCCTTGCTGCCTCTGTTCGTTTGTCCTCATGGGCTGGGCAGTGCTGAGCCCTGTGCCCAGCTGAAAGCAGAACTGGAGNCTTCTGTAAACATCTCCTGAGGTAACAGAGGCTGGCCCAAGTAAACAAATAGGTGTGGTCCACAGAAGAAGGCGTCGTGGAGCGTCAGGGCCAGGCCCATGCGGGCCAGGTGGGTGGAGGAGGCAACTGAGGTGCTCTGTGGAACCAGGCGAGGACGTAAACCAGGGCTGCAGAAGTGATGTCATCAGGTGCCATTGGAAGGGGCCTGTTTCAAAGCCTCTCCCAGAGAAGGCAATTGAGAGAGAGTAATACAAGGGTGAGAGAAACAGGGATGTGTCAGTATCTTCATACAAGTGCACTAAACCAGGCTGCCTTACACACACACATGCACACACAGTCTCATACACATGCAGCCCCCACACACATATACACAGACTCCCCCCACTCATTCCTATACACATGCACATTGGCTTACAGACACACACACACACACACACATACACACATGCATGCACTCTCCCACAGTCAGACATCTGCCTTGCCCTCATGCGGACCACAGAGCACACATGTTTTTCTTCAGTTTCCCTTCTGTGAGAAGTGCCAGCCTCCAGCCACCCCCCATCCTCCATGACTCAGGTCTCCAGAAGGAGGCACCGTGTGGTTTGGCTCAGCTCTGCTCCATGTTGAGGCCACCTCACCCTGCCTTGAGTCACAGACTTCTTGTTTGTTCAACCTTCAACAGGCTGGCCTTGTTTCAGGTGCTTTCTTGGGCAGCAGAAGACGGGAANCAAGCAGAGAGCGGAAAGCAAAAGCAGGGGAATTCTTGACAAGTAGTGAAGAGGGAGGGCGGGGCCAGGGACGCCCAATAGGGCAGCCTGTGGCCTGCCTGTGGACCTCTGGTGCCCCCTGCAGATGAGTGGTGTGCAGGCATCTTGGGTCTGGCTGGCCTTTCAGGTCCCTAGTGGAAGCCTGGAATACCTGACTGTGGAGGAGGGTGGGTCTCCATGGAGCCCATTGCTACTGACAGATTCCAGTGGGATGGGTGTCATGCCCTTTGAAGAAGATACGACCCCTACCAGGACCTCATACATGAACATAGCTGAGCAGACCAAGTGGAAAAGCATCACTGGAGAGGTTTGTATGTTGGTATTGTGGCATGCACAACATCTGGGAACAAGGACAAACACATTGCCCTGAGACAGGGGAGAGTGTTCATCTGAGTGATGTCAGGACCAGAACAAGAGGCTAAGTAGACAGTACTTTCTCT
>LZPO01008025.1:132071-148020 GCA_001675575.1 Neotoma lepida
GGCCCCAGCACTCTCCTGTCTCTGCTTTCTGTCTGTGGAATCGTTAGGTGGCCACCAGACCTGGCTTTTTACCTGGGTGCCAGGACTCATGCTTGCACAGGGTGTCGTCCCAGGCCTGGTTTGTAAAAGGTAAGTTTAAGGCAAGTTGACACCTAAACAAGGTAAATGTCAGAGAAAGGGAGACTTCGAATGATGGTGTGGGTGTGTGTAACAGGAGGTGTTAGTGTGTGTGTGTGTGTGTATGTGTGTGTGTGTGTAACAGGAGGTGTTAGTGTGAGTGTAGGCCAGATTATGTGAGAATGTGGAGTAGAGTATGTGAGAATAAGGACCAGAAACTGTGTGAGTGTGGATTAGTGTGTGTGTCAGTGTCNGTGTGGTATCTAGACAGAAGGAAGCAAGTGTGTCAGGGATATGTGGACAGAGNGGTGTGAGTGTACACNGGTCCATGGAGACAAGGGGTCAGCAACATCCTGTGTTCCCAAGAACCATAGTGTCTCATTTCCTCTCAGACAGGATCTGCAGAGCAGGCTCAGGCCTGGTGAGGAGTGGGCATCCCAGCAGCCTTTATCTCCAGACAGAGGCTCAGGCCAGGCTCAGACTTGGCTACTCCTTCATAAGAGCTATGGTAGCCGCAAAGGCCAATGCTGGGGGTGAGACATTTAGTGAGTGAAAAATATCACAAAACTTCCTTCACCACCTGTGTGAGTTACTTTTCTCATGACTGTAACCAAATTACCCCCCATCCTCCCACCCCAGTAACAAGCAACGTAAGGGAGGAAAGGCTTATTTGGCTCGCAGTTTCAGAGGCACACAGTCCACAACAGTGGAAAGGCATGGCAGCAGGGGCATGAGGTGGCTGGTCACACTACATTCACATCAGGAGGCACCGAGGTGAGTGCTGGGGCTCAGCTCACCTTCTTTTTCCTTGTCATTCAGTCTCAGCTCCCGATCCAGACCCAGAGGACAGTGCTGTCCNCATCAGGGTGGGGCTTCCCTCCTCAGTTACATCTGTTTGGAAAGTCCCTCACAGCCCTATCTAGAGGTGTGTCTCCTGGAATGATTGACAGTCAGTATTAACCATCACAGACCTACAGACACGTTGCCATCCGAGAAGATTACCAGCTTTCATCAGTAGCATGGGTTTATTCATGTATCCTCCTCTTGTTCTAGAAGGGTCTGGAGGGTATTTCCAGATGTGTGTTCTAGAAAAAGAAAGTCACAAAGGCAGAGTCGGGGGAAATCAAGGGAAGGAAGAAGTGGCGAACTTCAGAAGAAATAAGAATATTCTTGTAAACACCTGCTGGATCCTACTTTTGGCTCTGCGCTCTTTTATGCCCTGGAAAAAAATGGCAGAAACAACACTCAAGAGGCTGCTGGGATCCACAAGACAGTCTCCAGACATAGAGACCTGAGGGATTTCTCACAGTGAGGAAGGGATTCCTTATGTAAAAACATTAGTTGGTGGGGTGGAGACAGCTTTCTCTATATTTTAACAGAAAATACAGTACAGTGTTCTAAGGCACCTTCACATGCTTTCTGCTCTGGGGTACAGCTNGCCCCCCAAACAAGCACAGATCTAGAGTGGAAAGGTGGCAAACCCCGANAGAAGCCACGTTGGGCTTCATGGGTCTTGGGGAGGCAGGTTTTGACTCTGTAGGTCTGAGGCTTCCAAGCAGTGCCCAGCTTGGAGTAGGACACACTTTGGGAATCAGTTCTATAGAAACTTGCCATGACAATTGTTGTTCCAAACAGGACTTTGGATAAACTGTGGTGGAGCACAGTGCTTAGAGTCACTGTTCTAAGGACAGAAAGCAGGGGATTGTGCTAGCCTGTGCCACTGTCATGGATGGGCCACACACCCTTTCNCTGTGAAGGCCAACTTGATTGTCTTGAAGAGAAGGGTGGGCTGAGCCAGCTGAGGTCCCTCCACTTCTCCACAGTGAGGGACTTGCCATTGACACCCAGCTGCAGTCCCTTTATGCCAATCATCAACTGGGTGGGATACTTTGCTTAGGACTTGTGTGTTTTATTATTTTAAGTTGTAATATACGTTTAGATTTTCTCTTCTAAGTTCGCAAACTGCAAGTGTGCCCCCAGAATGGCATGTTAACACACTGGCTGCTGTTTCAAATCTATCTCCTTCCCTTAACCAGGTTGTCTTAGTTTGGGTTTTTATTGCTGTGAAGAGACATCATGACCACGGCAACTCTTACAAAGAAAACATTTAACTGAGGGTAACTCACTTACAGTTTCAGAGGTTCAGTCCATCATCATCATGAGGGAGCATGGCCACATGCAGGCAGATGTGGAGCTGGCTACATCTTACAGGCAACAGGAAGTCGACTGTCACACTGAAGGAAGCTTGAGAAAAAGAGATCTCAAAGCCTGTCTCTGCAGTGACACACTTCCTCCAACAAGGCCACATCTCCTAATAGTGCNACTCCCTTTGGGGGCCATTTTCTTTCAAACCACCGCACAGGTTCTGGCTCCAAATACATCCCATTTTTTGTCTATTTTGCCTCAGTAAACTGTGCCTTACCCAATAGCGACCATGAACTGACAGTCAAAGGACAGAGTTCTGGGAGTAAACCCCAACAGCAAATGAATGGTGCNTGTGTAGCCTGTGTGTAGCCTAAGAGTGTCAGGTCACGGTGAGTGGTGAGGATCCAGTGTGGGCCCCNATACCTGCATGCTGAGGATACCTTGCCTTCCACATAGCCTCAGCATCATGCAGAGCTGTCTTCCCTATCCAAGCCCTTCTGAAACCTGGAAGAGGGGTAGGGGGAAAGCAGAAAAGCTTCGTTGCACATACAGCAGCAGCCTTACCCCCACAGAAAGCGGAGCACCCAAGTGTGTAGCCCACATCATGTNAACAACCAAAAAGAACTCCAAAAGTGGGCAAAAATAGGCAAAACCGAAGCACAGAGAGCCATGTTCCTGGATTTCCANTCAGATTATCGGGAAATGGGTGGAAAATNCTGAATGATAGTCTAGCCAAAGCCGGGATTCTATAAAGAGGTGGCCAGCAGGTGTGAGGCCGACAGTGACTGGATTCCCTGACCCTTTCTCCCTTGACCCCAACCTCACAGGAAACCTACTCTAGCTTTGCCGCCAACTTCTGTAGCAGACACAGGACACTGTGGATGGGTCCTTATCACCTTAGCCATGACCAGGCATTCCTCTCAGTGTCCTGAACTGCTCTTCCTGGAGACTAGGCTCAGGCACATGACTGGGAGAAAATAATTAAGTCCAGACTGGTCTTGGCAATTGTTCCCATCATGGGATTCACAAGTGGAAAAATGTCTGGTTCCTCTTCTCTCCTCCAGTGAAGGCTTTTCTATGACTCCACCCAGGAGAGAAATCACAGCTTGACCTGGGATGCGTGTGGTCTAGGGTAGGGCTGGTGGTTGCACCAGGGTCCTCTTCACCAAGACCCACTCATTTCTTGAAGAAATGACAGAAACAAAATCAGAACCTGCTTGCTTCTCGCTACCTCAGTTCATCCAGGAGAAGGCTGCCAATCGTTTCCATTGGGAATCTTTCCTTACTAGCTTTAGCTTGTCTGTAGGTATTTAAATCAAAGTGCACAGCCATTTCCATGGTGTTTTGAACGCTGCCTTTAAAACATAAGTTCAGAGGAAATTTTGAACTTTGTTCAGCTACAATAAGGTGATCAAATTACCTANGGTTATCAAAGCCATCGACAAGGCAAACACCTGTACCAGGTTTTCTTTTGGGCCATCAGCCAGCTCCCAGATCATGACACGGAGACTTATTATTAGCTATGAATGCTCGGCCTTAGCTTAGGCTCGTTTCTTACTAGCTCTTGTAACTTAACCTATTTCTCTTCATCTATATTTTGCCTCGGGGCTTTTTACTTTTCTTTCCTTCTGCATGTCTTACTTTTATTGCTTCTCACATGCAGCTGGCTGGTGGCTGCCTGGCTTCTACCCCCAGGTGTGTCCCTATCTTTTTCCCTCATTCTCTCCTCTTTCTCCTTCTCTTCTCCCTTGAGCCTAGATTTCTCCTCCTACTTTTTCTCTCTGCCTGCCAGCTCACCTATTCTTTCTCTGCCTAGCTATTGGCCAGTCAGCTTTTTATTAGACCAGTCAGGGAGCTTAAGCAGGTAAGGTGAAACAGCAACACATCTTTACATAATTAGATAAAAGTAGCACAAACAAATGTAATACATTCTTACATGCTAAACAAAGGCAACATAAATATAACACACCTTTACACAGTTAAAGTAATATTCCACAGCATAAGAAAATGTAACACACCTTTGCCTAGTTAAAGTAATATTCCACAACAAACAGCCAACCTCCTCAACTGCAGTACCATCAAGTTTTCCAAATGAATGGAGACACGGGGATAGTATATGCTCTCAAGGGGTGACTTGGCACAGCTGAGAGCTGCTCTAGCTGGGTGCCTAGGTGCCCTTGATTTCTTGTCTTTCAATGCCTGGCCCCACCCCCACCATACTCCAATCTGTGAAACTACTACTCATGTGTGGCAGGTCTCCTATGAGCGGTTAGTGCAGGGGATGCTGAGGATATGAGTTACTTTTCTCGTCGCTGTGACATAGCTAACAACAAGCAAAGCAACTGGCAGAAGGAAGGATTGTGTTGGCTCAGGGTTTGAGATGACACATCATGGCAAAGGCAGGCATGACACTTGGTCATCATGTTGCATCCACAGTCAGAGACTATGGAGAGAAAAATACTAATGACCCCAATGACTAATGCCCCAATATGTTATTCAGTCTGGTTAACACTCTCTGGAAACACTCACAGACCCACTCAGAAACGTGTCTCCTTAGTGATTCTAAGCCTTCGTCAAGTTGACAGTGAAGTTCAGCCATCAAAAGTCTACTCCATAAGCCAGGTGTGTAGTGGTACACACCTTTAGTCCCAGCACTTGAGAGGCAGAGGCAGGCAGATCTCTGTGAGCTTGAGGCCAGCCAACAGAGCAAATTCCAAGACAGCCAGAGCAGTTATGCAGAGAAACCTTGCCTTGAAAATCAAAAAAAAAGTCTACTCTTATCAACTTGATATCTAAGCACATCCATTTTATATCATAACATTCCACTCCTCATCAACAAAGGTTTATGATTCTTTCATAATGCAAAATATTTTTATCTAACAAGTGTAAAAAAGTCTGTGTCTTAGTTAGGGTTCTATAATTGTGAAGAGGCGCCACAACACAGCAACTCTGAAAAAGGAAAACTTGGGGCTGGCTTGTGTTTTAGAGGTTTAGTCCGTTATCATCATGGTGGGAAGTATGGTGGCATGCAGGTAGACATGGTGCTAGAGAGATAGCTGAGAATTCTGTATCTGGATCAGCAGGCAGCAGGAAAAGAGTGATACTGGGCCTGGCTTGATTGAGCATTTGAAATCTTTATGTCCACCCCAATGACACTTCCTCCAGCAAGGCCACACCTCCAAATAGTGCCACTCGCTATGGGCCTCCAGGGGCCATTTTCATTCAAACCACCAATNTCTGCAAAATTCTAACAGTTCTGATGTAGTTCAAAAGGACAGAGTTAAAGTCTCTTCTAAGAATCGAGACATTCACTTAACTCTGATCTGTAAAGTCAAAACACGAGTTACACGCTTCCATTATATGATGGCCCAGAATAAACATTGCTGGGGGAAGGTGGGAATGAGGTCATGCAAGGAAAAACCAGACCAAAACAATATGGAAATCCAGCAGGATGAACACAAAGCCATGGTAACATAGGCTTCACCTTTGTAGCATTATGCAATGGCTCCTCGGGGCCTTTTTTGTAGGGAATCTGACCCTGCCACACATTGACTGACCTCAGCAGCTTTCTGGAACCACAGTGCGAACATCTTTATCCCTATAACTCTTGTATCTGCATGCTTACAAAACCATATGGCTACTGCTGCTGAATTCTGCTGCCAGTTAAGATGCTGTCTGCCTGTCTTCTGCCACAGCTGGAGCCTTGGTGTGCTCTGGCAGCCTCACCTGGAAACCGCTTTCCCTATGTGGTTGTTTTCAAGCATGGAACCCCTTCAGCAGTGTTCTCAGTTAAGGCTCTCTGCTCTCAAATAAATTTGCATTTTTGCAGGTTGCATGTAGGTGGACTTTTCTGTCCCACCAGCTAGTTCCCAAATAACCACACAGAGACTTATTATTAATTACAAATGCTCAGCCAATAGCTCAGGNTTGTTACTAGCTAACTCACATTTTAAATTAACCCATATTTCTAATCTATGCTCTGCCACGTGGCTCAGTACCTCTTGTCAGTACAACAAGTTCGTTTCCTTCTCTCTTTGTCTCCTTGAGATTCTGAGAGACTCCTCCCCTTCTTTGTGCTCTTGTTTTGTCTGCAAATCCCACCTAACCTCTACCTGTCCTGCTACTGGCCAGTCAGCTTCTTTATTAACCCAATCACAGTGACATATATCCACACAGTATAAAGGACTACTCCACAGTTGTGGGCTTTGATGGGTGGAATCTTGTCCTCTTATTGCCCCCGTGAAGATCAAGGGGTTCCTCTTCACTTGCATGCATCTCTTAAACAACAGCGGCTGCTTTTCCTCATCGAGACTTTTCTATGACTTTAAATTCACCCACGTTCCTATCTTTACCAAGGGACACATTTTTTAGTGTTGTTTTTTATTTCTTTTTCTTTCTCTCATTGTAAATCTAAATAAGAGCATTGAACAACTATCATGATGCAGCCTGGATGTTTTGCAGCCTCTAAACTTTGTTTGTTAAACAACTTTGTCCATTATTTTAGCATTCAACTACTTATACTTTCAAACTTTAGGTGGAAAAATGGCTACATTTGTTACAAAATACAGTACAGATAACTTCTAGCCCAGTGCCTGATAAAGTCCTTGTTCCACTGTGAAACCTTGTGAGCACACTTGTTACTGTCTGCCTTTCTGTTGCCATTCTGGTCTTTCACTTACTTATCGGAATAGTCCATTAACCTTTGTTTGCAGCATCCTAGGGTGTCTCTAGCCCAAGGCTCCAAACTCTTCTACAGTCTTCCCACAAGCTAGTTCTAAAGGGTTACAAGCCAAATGGTCAGGTTTACCATACCAACAACCCCACTCCTGGTATCAATTTTCTGTATTAGTTACTTTTCTCATTCCTGTGATTAAAAAGTCCTGGAAAATCACCTTAAAAAAGAGTTTGCTTTGACTCACAGGTTGAGTTACAGTTCATCCTGGCAGTTGCCACACTGTGTGTCTGAAGTCCCCGACAGAGCATGGCGGGGGGGGGGATGCTGATCTGGTTCTCAGCTCATTTTCTCCCTTTTTAAGTTTTATGCAGTCTTGGACCCCAGCCCATGGGATTATGTTGTGCACAGCAGAGATGGGTCTTCCACCACCAATCTCTCTGGAAATATCCTCACAGACACACTCAAAAGTGTTCTCCTAGGTGATTGTCTGAGTTAGGGTTTCTATTGCTGTGATGAAACGCCATGACCAAAAGGCAAGTTGGGGAGGAAAGGGTTTATTAGGCTTACACTTCAGCATCACTGTTCATCACTGAAGGAAGTCAGGACAGGAACTCAAACAGGGCAGAATCTTGGAGACAGGAACTGATGCAGAGGCCATGGAGGGGAGCTGCTTACTGACTTGCTCCTCATGGCTTAGTCAGTCTTATAGAACCCAGGACCAGCAGCCCAGGGATGGCACCAACCACAATGGTTTGGCCCTCTCCCATTGAGGAGAACAAACATCTACCCTCTCTTTCTAAGACCCCAGGAACAAACCAATGAGCAATTCCACTAATGTCCAACTTGGGGAACCAATGAGTTTATTAGACGAATGGAGCATGGGTGAGGGGTTGGTGACAGGAATGTGGGTAATTCCAAAGCAGCCACACTGGGAATTTCATCCAGCATGGATGATGGCTCCCCCACAGGCACATAAATGTTCTCCCTTCTAGTGCACTGTCCACAGTCTACTGTAAGATGGATTTTCTAAATGGTCTTGTTAAATAAAACACGGAGCCAGAGATAGAGGTGAAAGTCTGACAGAGATCAGAGGAATTAGGAACAGCTACCAGCCTCACCTTAGACTGCTGCTGCCTCCCAAAGAGAGTGTGTGTGACTTCCTAAACCTCCACGTCTATGTCCCTTTCTGTTCTGTTCTCCCATTGGCTCTTTCAGCCTAGCTATATCACTTCCTTCTATCACCCATCTCTGTCACTTCCTGTCTGTCTATATAGACCTCCAGAATTCTATGGTTGATGCTGGGATTAAAGGCGTGTGTCTCCACGCTTGACTGTTCCTAGTGCGACCTGGAACTCACAGGGATCCAGACAGACTCTGCTTGCTAAGTGATAGGATTAAGGATGTGTGCTAATTTTGTAGGACTAGCAGCTGACCTTGTTCCTCTGATCCTCAGATAAATTTTATTGGGGGACATAGATAAAATACCACCACAGTCTACACTCTGGCACCTCTTGAGATCAAGAGGCCATGTGCAATTAGAGCAGAATTACATGCAAATGGTGGGGAGGTGCAGGTGTGTTGCAGCTGGAACCTCAGTTGAGGGTCCAGTGACTCCCCATCACCTTTTTCTGTGANGGGAACATCTAAAGTCCAGAAGCCCCACTATGGTAAGGTCTTGCAAGGAAGCCCAGCTGATCTGATAAAGATGGCAGCTGTATGGCTCAGAGAAATGCATCTACAACAGCCCCCCCTCCTATGTGTGTCTGTGTGTGTGTGTGTGTGTGTGTGTGTGTGTCTGTGTGTGTACATGAGGAAGCCAGAGGTCAACCTGAGATGTCATTCTTGAGATAACATTTCTTGTCCCAGAACTGGCCAACCAGAAAGCCCCAGAGATCCACCTGCCTCCACTTCCCCAGTGCTGCGTTTACAAGTGCACACTGCCATGCTTACCTTTCACATGGGCTCTGGAGACCAAACAGGTCCTCAAGCTTTACCACCCGAATCTGTCCTGCCAGCTCCTGTCCTTCCTGCTTTTGTTAAAGAAAGTGGAGAGGAAGTCAAAGAGGGGGGGACCTATAACACGGTCTGGCATGGACATTCTTCCCAATAGCTCATCAGTGGGAAGCGAGCTTAACTTCACTGACTCTGACTGACAGCATCTTGCCAGATCTGAGACACTATTGACCACTCATATGCACTAGTCATATGTGGCTGCTCAGGGTGCAGAAAAAAACCTTACTACGTCTTCTGCAGAACTTAAAAGCACAGCTGATGTTGGCCTCCTGCCATCAGAAAGCAGGGGTCTAGACAGTTGGAAAGCTCTTCTTGGTGTTAAGATTTAGTCAGCCTTTGAAGCTCTCTTGATTTTGCCTTCTGAAGAATTGGCAGAATTCTTTCACAGGACAGTCAGTTCAGTATCTGAAAACATCCCTGCCCCATCCTTTTATGACATGTGTTAGAGATTATTTTATCTGGCCTTGGAAGACATCGAGCTGAGAGATTTTGTGACTAGCCTATCTGACTGTTGCTGGGCTCTCAGGGAATGGAACTGAGTTCACAGCTGCCGCCTTATCAAGTAGTCACTCAGAGTTCAACCAGAGAACAAGGAATGTTCCACAAGACGAAATGCAAAACTCCCAGAAACAGAGCCTGGGGATTATGGGAAGGGCATCTTGCTGGGCTCTGCCATCATCCCCATTCTGGTTGTTGGGGACCCAGCTCCACACGGAGTGTGGTTTGTCTAGCTGATGCTTTTCNTCTTGGAGGGGAGAGTCTCACTGAGCTGTTCCCTGAGCTGCAGTGTCCTCCCCATCCCCATCCCAGAGTNCCAGTTGGGAACAGGCAATGCTACCACCACATTGGCCAGAGATACTTCTGCGAAAAGCAGTGTTCATGCTTTGTAATTTGGTATAATCCCACCTATCTATTTGGATTTCCTGAGCTATTGGCTACTGAGCTGGGGACCCGAGTTTGGACTTCAGAGCCCATGTGAAAATTAGGCATGGCGGTGTGCACTTGTAATCCCAGCACTGGGGCCGTGGAGGCAGGTGAATCTCTGCAGCTTGCTGGTTGGCTAGTTCCAGGCTGGTAAGAAATGTCATCTAAAAATCAAGGTGGATAGTGTTCTGAGGAGTGACAGACACCCCGAGTTGACCTCTGGCTTCCTCGTGTGTACCTTTAGGGAGTGGCTGCCTATTATGTATCTTGAACTGCTTCCCTGTGTTTTCTTTTTAGAAGTTTAAGGGTTTAGGGTTTTATATTAAGGTCTTTCTTCTATTTTAAGTTGATTTTGATATAGATCACAGGTATTTATCACTGATGTTCAAAAATGAGTGTGTGTGCATGTGTGTGCATACTCATCCTTATTTAAAAGTTTATCTTCTCAAAGGAAGAGTATTCTCTATTAGAACCACAGTAAAATCAATCAAGCCTGNGAATTTAATGTTGATGAAAAATAACGCAACCCACGAACTGGCAGACATTTCAGTGCAGAGTCCTGGTGGCAAATGTTTCAGCCTCCTCAGGGTACATGCTCTCTGTCACAAGTCTTGGGCTTTGTAGTTGGGAACCCAGCCACAGCCAGCACATGAATAAATGGGTGTGGCCACGTTCCAAAAATGTTATTTGTGAAACACTGGACAGTCTGCTGCTGGCTCGAAGGCTATGTTTTGCTGTGTGGATCTAACCGGCAGTGTCCACCCAGATCTCACCCGTTTCCTAAGAACGTGCCATGGCTTTGCCTTTCCAGTCGCTAGGCTTTCTCAGCTTCACTTTAACTGCAGCTGTTTCTGACCTATCTTCATGTCTCACTGATGAGTCCAAGGAAAAGACGGTTCCTTCACAACGTGTCCTTCATCCCTGTGAGCCCTGTCATTAACATGTGGTTTATACTTGCCACACATGCCACAGTACCAGCATGTTCTCTTCATTTCACATCCGGAAGCCCATGTGCCACCTTAAAGACCACCTGACTTCAGTGCTGCCAGTCTCAGCCTCTCAAGTGCTCTCATATGTGCATGTGGGGACACTTGTGGGGAGGAGGTTTGGACCTGGAAACATCCAGTACCCAGGCTTCCATCCACTCATGGATCTCTACAGCCGAGCCGAGCCTCCATCCCTGTTAACAGCTTCCCCATAGTGACAAGCAGGAAGTACCTGACTTCTAGTGACAAGCCAGAGGTAGGTACCTGACTTCATCAGGAGTTTGCTCGGCTATAGGCTTCTGAACTTCTGAGTCTGTGGCTCTGTAGATGGAGTGGATGGCAGAGCATCAGGTCAGAGGTGCGTGGGTGCTCAGTCACATACTGGACAGAAAGACAGCTGGCTCTTGGCTTGACTCAAGGGGTCTCAGGAGGCCCAGGAGATCTTACACAAGCACTTTCTGAGGGCACGCCCTCCATGCCCCAATGACCTCCCACAGGAACCCATCTCCTAGAGTCTACAAGCCTGCACCACCTGGGGCCAAGCCTCAGTACAGGGGCCTCTGAGGAGTACAGAGCATCCAAGCCACAGCTGTTTCCCAGTGGAGACATTTCGTGTATATCATTCCCTCCACATCTGAGTTGGAATGGCCCTTCACTCCTGCTGCTTGCTGTATCAGGACAGAACTGTGGCTTCTTTAATAGCTTGTACTTTTTAACGATTGTTATTTACTGCGGTGTGAGGCTGGCTCCTGGGCCTTTGGCAGGTCTCCTCTTCACTTCCTGACACAACACATTCACAATGTCCCAAGCTGTTCTCTACCACTGGAGCTGGCGTCAGCATTTCTCTGAGGAGCCCCAACTCCTTTTAAAGACAAAGCTTTTGGTTTCACTAATTTTATCTATCATTATGTCATTTCTATCTCATGCTCTATCTCATTTCTATCTCTATCTATTTTCATCGTCTGTTTATGTGAGCCTTGATTTGCTCTGTTTCTAAATTACTTAAGTGCCTTTTAAACATCAAAAATACAAAACTAGCTCTGAGGAGAGTTCTAATTCCACAGATATGTTAAGTATGCTTTGATTGTCATTCACTCAAAGGTATTGCCTTTCTGATTTCTTTTTTACTTAACAGCTCATTTTAAAATGACTGAACTCATGGAGATTCTCCACACTTTCNGCCCCTGGTTCCTAATTTGACCCTGTTGTNGTCATGGAACACTATGGTTTGTGACTTTAAACTTTTTAAGTGACTGGACACTTTCTTCATGGCCCTGCGCACTCAGTTGCTCAGCCTGCTGAGTCTTGCTGATTTTCTGTCAAATATTAATTATGAAGAAAAAGGAATTGAAACTTCCAGCTAAAACTGTGGATTCGAGAGCTTAATGATGTAGGCATAGGCAATGGCCTTCTGAAAAACTCCCAACATCTCAGGAAATAGCAAGAACTGGCAAACGGCATTAGAGCAGAGTGAACTAGTGTAGCAAAGGAAAGTCAACAGTGAAGAGACAGCTACAGAGTGGAGATGAATCCCTTCCAGCCACACGCTGGACGGGAGAGATCTCTATCTCTACACACTGGATGGGGGAGATCTCACTGTCTCTACATACCAGGTGGCAGAGATCTCTGTCTCTACACACCAGATGGGGAGATTCTCTATGTCCACACACCAGGCAGGGGAGATCTCTCTATCTCTACACACTGGACAGGGGAGATCTCTCTATCTCTACACACCAGACAGGGGAGATCTTTCTATGTCCACACACCAGTCAGGGGCGATCTCTCTATCTCTATTCACCAGACAGGAAAGATCTGTCTCTACACACCAGACGGGGGAGATCTCTCTATGTCCACACACCAGATGGGGAGATCTATCTCTACACACTGGACAGGGGAGATCTTTCTATGTCCACACACTGGTCAGGGGAGATCTCACTATCTCTATATTTTGTCTATACACACCAGATGGGGAGATCTATCTCTACATGCCGGATGGGGGAGATACTTCTCTATTTCTGAAAGATTAATAAAACAAAATCCAATCAACAATTGGGAAAATAAATTTGTCAGTTCTTAAAAGAAATACAAATGGCCAAAATGTATTTAAAACATCTGTAAGTTTGGTCTCNTGATCATGTACCACAGTTCTTGGATGTTGTTTTATTTGATGTCTGAATGTTACATTTACTCACACCTGTCTCTTATTCCTGGTATTTATTCTGCCTGACGATACCCATCAGTGGTGGTTTGCCCTGTTCTTTAAGTTTTCTTCTCAACATTTCTAGTTGGCGTTTTTTCAAGCTGTTTCTTGCTGACTTTCTCTCCCATGCTGCTGGGTTCATATCTCCTTCTTNACTCCCTTACTTTCCTCATTCATTTTTGTCTCCTCCTTTGAATNGTTATTTTTAGAAACTGACTTTTGAATTCCTTTCCCAGCACNTCAACCATTCCAGTATCACTGGATTCACTGATGGAAGAACTTNGATCTCTTGGAAGCATCATGTTTATCTTGCTTTTTCACATGTGTGTGTGTAGTTCTGTGTTGTGATTTGCATATCTGTTGTGTTTGGCTATCTCTTCTGGATGTATCTGGGTATCTTTTTAGTAAGCAACTGACTCTGGAGGGATCACTATCACAATTAATTACTAACTGATGTAGGAAGACCTAACCCATTGTGAGCAGCACCATTCCCTAGGCCTGAACTCTGTAAGAATGAACAAAGCTAGCTAGCAAGCAGGAGTCAGTGTGGATGCATTCATTTCTCCCTTCTCATTGTGGATGTGATGACTAGTAGTCTCAGGCTCCTGCCTCTGTGACATCCCTGCAATGACAGCCTGCAACCTAGGATTAGAAGTTAAAATAAACTAGGTAATTTCTTGGCTGAAACTCTTTCTGGGTGGTTATGGTTGTGTCAAGTTGAGAGTTAAAAATCAACCTTTCCCCGTAAGTAGCTTTTGGCTAGGCTCTTTTATCAAAGCAACAGGAATGAAGCTAAGGTAGACTTGAGCTCCTCCTGTATGATCCTCCCAAGGGCTGGGCTAGCCCATGAACCACCACTCCCTGCCCTATTTTAATATTACCGAANCAGTGCCTGCTTTCTGGTCTATCTGTTTCCATCTTTTAAAAGTAACACCACAGAGAATGAAGTAATGGCCAGGANTTGCATCCTTCAACTACACAAATACCATTTCAGCATCTACCTAGCTTTTCCGCCACTGTTCTCAGGTCAATGCCCCAACTTCGGCTGCTGCACCTTTAATATNNCGCCTTTGCTCCTTTGTGGTTGGTGTTTCCTGGTGTAGATGATTTTGCATTTACCCAGTGGGGTGTGTCTGAGCTTTCAGAATTGATGGTTTGCTTTTTCCACATCAGTATGGAATATTCTGGGCCAGAGACTTCAAAGCATTTATTTTCTCCTCTTTGGAATCAGAAGGTGCACATGACAAGAGTCCATTGCATCTCGGATACGTCCCTGCCCCCACTATCCCTTCATTGCTTCATTTAGCATTGTGCTGGCCTGATGTCCACTTGCACTTTTCCTAAGTTCTACCTCTGGCTTACAGGCACACCCCTCCCCCACCCAGCACAGAATTCCAGGGAAATGGGCTGTTTAGCATAGGCTCTCACTATCGGTGTCTTGCAGGGCCACTTTGCAGGTTATCCCTTTCCAGTTCCCGTTCTGTCTCCTCATCCTCCTGAAGGAGCCCCAGTCNCACAGGCTTTGAGAAGGCTATCCAGCTGGGCTAACTGCCCGGGATGAGCAAATGGGTCATCTTTGTAGATCTCTCTTGACCATGGCTCTTGCCACTGCACGGCTTTAGCGCCAGCAGCTTTAAACATTCCACAGACTCAGCTGCCTGGAACACCTGAGTCGGCCTTTAGGTGCTTCAACCCAAAAGCAGAGACATCCTGTACTCAACAGCAGCTCTACTATTTGTCTTTTATTTCAGAAGGAAATCCATTGACCTGTCTGCGGTGAGTGTTATCAACTCAACACAAGCTAGAATCACCCGAAGAGTTTCAACTGTCTAGATCAGGTTGGCCTGTGGGTACTGTCTTGATTGCCTTACTTGACGTGGGAGACCCTGCCTGGAAATGGATGGCACCATCCNGTGGTTTNGGGTCCTGGACTGTTAGGGTAGAGAAAGCTAGCTGAATATTAAACTTCCATCACTTCATTCTCTCCCTCGACTGTGATTTTGACTAGCTGCTTCAAGTTCCTGTCTCTACCTCCCTATAACGAACTTGGAATTGTGAGCTAAAATAGACCATTTCTCCCCTAGGTTGTCTGGGAATTTTTTTCAAATCGACAGAATGAAACTAGGGCAGAAATTGGTACTGAGGAAGTGGAGTCATTGCTGCGTCCTGACCACANGGCTCTTAAAGGCCTTTGCATCTGTCCGGGGGAAGGATGTAGAAGTGTATGATGTGTTGGACTGGAAAAATGATTGAATGCTGGAAGCACAGCTCAATGGGTAGCTCTGTGGGAGCTTGGAAGGCAGTAATGCTGAAAGAAACATGAGCAGCAGAGGTCTGGCTTAAGGTCTCAGTGGGGAACACAGACTCCAGCAGTAACTGGGTGGGGGCCATCTGTGTGGTATTTTGGCCAAGAATCTGAATTCATTCTGCCTGTGTCTGAGAAACTGAAAGAAGTTGAACCTAAAGATAATGGACTGGTTTGTTGGTAGAGGAAATATCAAAGCAGGATGATGTTTGGGCTGGTGCTGAAGCCGCAGCTGTAACTGACAAAGATCAGCATCATGGCAGAGAAGCCGCCTGCACTGCACTGGGGCAAGAGGAAAGTGCTTCCTCAGTCAGCACAGCTGATAGAGCTGTGGTCCAAGGGGGCCAGGCTACATCTCAGACTGGCAGCAGCCTCCGGCAGTGTTGTGTCATCTGCAAGACACTAGTTTTGAATGTAAAGATGTCAGATTGGGGGAGTCATGGAGAATAGCTGAGGCTGTTGTGGAGTACTATCTTAACTAGGCAAAGGTGTGTTACATTTGTTTATGCTGAAGAATATCACTTTAACTGTGGGAATGTGTTACATTTGTTTATGCTGAAGAATATCACTTTAACTGTGGGAAT
>LZPO01008025.1:152016-164869 GCA_001675575.1 Neotoma lepida
CACTCCAGGCCCCTTCCCCTCTTCTGNAAGCAGACATCAGAACTTAACAGTTTCACAGGAACACAAACGCTGCATTTTCACTGTCCACCGTCCACCTCATGCAATGGATGCTTGCACACACTGGGAAAAATGTGGCATTGACAAGCTCCTCACCAGGAGATGGTCTCACCACTTTTCAGNTCTTTCTGATTCTACATCAGTGATTCCTTGTTGGGGAGCAGGGGGAGAGCATTCTCCAGAGTGTGAGGACAATGTGGGCTGAGCACTGCCTGGGGACAGTCCTCCTCAAACCCCAAGCATATCACTACAGCTAGAGGCCAATGGTATCCAAGAGTGTGGTGTGTGCCACAGCACCCTCTGCTACTTGAAGCAGGACAGCTTGTGTTCAGAGTCCAGTCCCTGAGACTAGCTGTATAATACTGATGGTTCCAACCAAATGAGAACTGTTCCAAGGACATTCAGCACAGTGTCTGAGGAGGATACTGTACAATTCGCTTTATCTTCTATGTGCATTTTATCACATCCAAAGGACACCAAGGTGCTCACCCTGTTTGGTGAACTCAGAATGAAACTCCACATCTGTTGGCCAGTGACAGGGTCTGAAGTGATCTATCAGTTTTCCAGGAAAGCCACATAGTCGGTCAGCCTGGCGAGCTGTTGCTCATTGGGGATTGGCGGAACTGGGGCAGGCTCTACATAATGAGGGAAGCACACTTTAAGTTAGCCAGTGGTGTGCAGAGCACCCACCCTGTCACTAGCCTGAGGAGGACTTTAACAAGATCACTTTCTTAGTGCTACCNGCTAGAGGCCTGGATGGTTTTGAAAAGCAGACAAGAAGTCTCCATTTTGTCAGCCTNGTTGTCTCAAATGGACATGCCTCAGAATAACTGCTGTTGCTGCAGCAGGCTACAGAAAGACTCAAACATGTCTCATGTGAAGCATCTCTTCAGACCACAGCTCTCCTTGGACAGGCCCCCTCTTATGGGCCACGGGGTAAAGAACAGTTCCTACGTGCATCTCATGTGTCTGGTCCAAGCAGAACACTGCACTGTCAACAAGCAAGAGCAGCACAGGAACCGAGGATCCAACCTTAGGATTTACATGCAACTGTTGACTTTGGCACNCCAGGCTGTGGAGCCTTCTGAGTACATTCCAGAACCCCAAGAGGCCCTGGCATGATAGCAGGTAGTTCTGGGGCTGGGCTATCAGGTACCACCACTCTAGCTTAGCTACATGGCAGCCTACGGTTTCCTTCTTGTAGCCATGTGTGTCACTACATACTTGCAGAATTTAACCTCTACACATTACAGAAACTACATCAGCAAATGATGCAACACTTAACAAAGTCCACGTGAANACATGTACCTGATAAGGGAATAAACCTGTTCAAGGAAACATCCAGGGCTCCTGAGGCTAAACAAAAAAGGAAAAAGACAGTTACAGACAACCAACAGAAGTCATGTCAGGACTGTAACGCTCACCCCCACTACAAACACTTGGTTCTCAAATGGAGATGAGGCTGTGTTCCATTTTAAACAGTCNTCAGTCTTCCTTAAAATCTACAACCTCGGGGCTGAGCACCGACATCTGTCTAAACACTAGGTGCCCAGGGCAGGTGAAGGGAAGTAGGGCTGATGCAGGAGGATTAGAATGAGGGCGGGACACCTGGTTCTAAAGACTCCTCAGGAAAGGACACTCCTGTANGCAGGAGGAAGAGGCACATGAGGAATGAACACGGCTTTCTCCTGAGGGGGAGATGAAGGGGCAGGGATGCAGACTGAAACAATGGGGACAGGGCAGGGGACTGACTGAAAGGAAAGCTAGAGCGACTAATGGAAAGTCAGTCACAGAGCAGGAGTCTCAAGTAGGTGACCCTCAATGTCATCCTGCACTGATGTCATTTGTCTCTGAGGATCCACCTACCTGGCTTCCTGGGAAGAACCATTCTCGTGGCAGAGTCAGCTTGCCATCCTTGTTCCAATACACCTGAAAGTGCAGAGTTAACACACAGATGGAGAAGAGTACAAGTGCCAGCCTGACCCACACTGGTCCTGTCACTGCTCTAGATGCCATGCTCGGGTATTGAGTATTTCCTAGAAAGTTACTACAGGGACTGCAGAGACTTACTTCTGAAACTTCCTGAACATACCGAAAGCCTCCCTTTANTCTGGGGCTGGTATAATCACTGACAAATGCTTAGTCTTCTGTAGCAGTGACCCAATTAGTCTAATTCCAAATAGACAGAAGGAACTTCTATGCTGCCCCTTGTAGCATTCTATAGTAATAATGACTAATAATGCAGGTGCATGAGCCCCATACCAAAACCAACTGCCCACAAAATAAAACACCGCCATCTGCACCACAACTTCCAGCCNCCGCTGTCCTGTGAGCATGAAGTTGTTCCAGGCTCTGGAAACTTAATAATAATAAAGGACATGTGTGGTCTTCCATTTTAGTTGGAGAATCAAGACAGTCAATCACTATAGAACAATGGAACCAACTACCTGCAGTGTTCTAAGTTTCTTAATGTAGGTGTGTGAGCATAAGGAAATGGGGAAGGCTGTTTCCAGAAAGAGTTCTTGTGCTGGGGCCCAGCAGCACCTTCTCTTGAGAGTCAGGCCTTTAGTTTGGGGGTTCAGGGTCCTGACTTGATGCACACTTGGAAGTTAGGGACAGGTGCTGGGGATAAGGTTTGTGCTCACTGCACCACATGCAGTGGGTTAAGAGCTCCAACAGGCACCTGGGGATGGCCAAGGCACTGAAGAAACGAACTAAAATGTAGTGTGGAGAGGACTGTCTTTCTGAGGAGGAAGGGGGAAACTGGGCACTTCGGACAGTCAAGAAGTGCTTTCTAAAGCAGCTGTGCAAATGCCCACAGCTGCCACAGGGAGACTCCTGTGCTTGTTACAGGTGCTACATGGAGGTGCTGTGTAATGCATGTTTTCTATCACTTCCTGAAGAAAACCCACCACCTAAATTCCAAAATCATTCTCCTGGAGTTCCAGAGGAGCAACAGGGAACCTATGGTTTATGCAATTTCTCTTCCCTGTAAGGAACCAACAAGCTCAAGTACCTTTCACCGCTTCTTCCACAGGAAGCCCGACAAAGGCTGCGAAATCATCGGCGACTATGGAGGTATACGCTTGAGAGACCAGGGCGAAGGCGCGTCTCCTTGTTGCATCTATTGTGGATGGGGAGGGTTGACAGCAGGAACCAAGAGAACAGGACTCTTAAACACAGCTCTGTCATCCAGTTTTTATTTATAGGCAAGACTAGACCCACCCAAGCAGACACTGCATGCCCAGGAGGTGTGAGGGACCCCATACTCTGAGTGAACACACATGTTCCTCACATCAGATGTCAACAAAAGCTACAGAGGCAGAAAATAACATCCACAAGACCCCAATCTTAAGAAAGCAAACATTTACGAATTTAGGGTACAAACATTTTAAATTTCCTTTGCTCTATTTCACTTGAAAACACTAGCAGAATGGATGAGAATACAGCTGCCCCTCTCGGAACAGTCTCCAATGCAGGACTCTCCCGGTGCAGGAGCACAAACCTTATCCCCAGCACCTGTCCCTAACTTCCAAGTGTGCATCAAGTCAGGACCCTGAACCCCCAAACTGAAGGCCTGACTCTCAAGAGAAGGTGCTGCTGGGCCCCAGCACAAGAACTCTTTCTGGAAACAGCCTTCCCCATTTCCTTATGCTCATAACCTACATTAAGAAAATTCCAGAATGAGACCAATAGCCCATCCAACCCAGCCAGTCTTCCTGTACAGTGCCCTTTTGGTAATACAAGGCTCCTCCAGAAGGCTGCCAACCTGCTTAAGAAAAATTCAGATTTTATGGTCCACAGTTGAGGCAACTGGACATATAAAATCAACCCCCTACCACACTGAAACTCCCCTTTGCAATGTCAACCAAGCAGTGCAGTGCCTGAAGGTCTCTTCAGGCACCTTTGCTCCAAACTACTCCCTGACCCAGACTNCTCTTCACATTCTCCTCCCGAACTCTGGGCCCCACTGTTTAAAGGCCTGAAAAAACACCTCTTACAGTACTCCTGAGAACATGGGCTTGCTGACAGTNACCAAAATGGGGCATGCCCTCAGTCACAGGCTTTCTCACAGGTCTGAAAAACTGCAGATCCAATCGACCTGGAAATGGCTCAGTGGTAAAGGTGCTTGCTACCCAAGCCTGAAGAACTGAGTTTGTCCCCCAACACCCATGTCAAGATGGAAGGGGAGAACCCTCTGACCACTANATGCACACCATGGTATGCAGAGTCTCCCCCACACAAACATGCTGACACTAAATTGNACTCCTTCATTTCCCACTGGGGCTGCTGCCACCANTCCTCCTCTGCTGTCTTCACACTTGAGTCTACCAACCTCCAGCAGACTGGTACGGAAGTTTCCCTAGGAAGGAGACAGACGTTCAGTGGGAAAGAACCAAGGCAGCGATGGCAGGAACATACATGCAGCAACAAGTGTGCACCATAACCCTCTCCCACCATTTAAAAACCACTGTCTTTAGTTCAAATAGTCTGGTCAGATTCTTGGAATAGGGAATAGACAGAAGCCGAATGAGAATGGAAGAGAAAAGCAGCAGGTAGGTTTGTGGAGATGCAGAAGAGGGCTAACAAGAATGGAAGGACACACAGAGGGGCAGGAGTAGGCTGACAATGGATGCAGAAATGAAGGCTGTGTTCTAGCATTAATTAGCAGGCACACATTTGCTCCCCAACTTGTTCTGCTGACATCCCTCCACAGCTCTGGAATCAATCCTGTTCTAGGGTCCAGTAATACTGGCCCCTCATCCCATGCCCTCAGGCTTGTTCTAGAGTCAGGTGATACTGGCCCCTCATCCCATGCCCTCAGGCTTGTTCTAGAGTCCAGTGATACTGGCCCCTCATCCCATCCCTCAGGCTTTGGTGAGTGGCTAGAGTGGCTGTTATGAACAACTACTCCCTGGTGCTTTGCAGCCCTTTCTGGCTTTCTGTAACAAACAGCTCTCCCACCAGGTTCTTCAGCCAAAATGTCTCTGATTTCCTAATAGAATCAANTGGTTCAGACAGAACTGAAGGTNCTATGGTTTGAATACACTCTGTCCCCACAGGTCTGTGTCTGAACTCTTGGTCCTCAGCTAGTGGTGCTGTGTTTGGGGAAGTTGTAGGACCTTTAACAAGTGAGGCTGTGGTTATTCTTAACTAGAAAATAAATTTATAATACACTGAAAAGCAAAATATCAAATCTGCAGCAATTCCAATCTGTTTTGAGACTGCCCTTACCAGGTAGGCCATTTTACAGAGAAAAGGATGGGATGTACCATTTAGGGATCTAGGGATTTGTTAAGTCTCAAGAAAATCTTCTTCGATAGAATCAGTGTCTCTGGCCATGACCTGTGTTTACAAGTCAACTCTTCAATTTTGTTTCACAACAAGGAAGCGAAGGCCAGGAGGTGGATGTAAACTCAAAAGTCTGCCTCCAGAGATCAAGCTCCAGCATGCTACACTAGACAGAATGGCTGTCTGTGGGCTGGAAGCAACTCTTAATTTCACAGAGANNCCAGTGTGAGGTGTTACTAGAAAGAATAAAATACACAGACCACTCACTAGATGAGTAGGGAGCCCCTCCCCAAGTCCTGCCTATCAAATTTGCAGTGCAACACCTGGCAAAGGCGGCCTGTACTGACCAGGCTGAACCCAGTCCTGTCAGTCCCACCCTCCTGTGAGTCCTCCCAGGGAAGGTNCCACACCAGCTTTCAAACAGCCCTACTGCATTCATGTGACCTCATTCCACCCCCCCCCACCCCGCCCGTGTCTACCTTGAAATTCAGTCCATGCTTATTCAAAGCAGCTACTTCTTGCTTTGTCATTTACACTGTTCTGTTGTACGCTGATCCAGGTACTACCTCAGAGAGTCGACTGGTGAAGCTCTCCAGCAATGCTTGCCCTCTGCTCCCTGGTACACCTATGCCCTTACCCTGCTCATGAGGACCTTCCCATCAACTGAGCATCTGCTCCCCAATGGAAAGAAGACACTAAAGGCAGGTAGAGACTACAGAAGTGAGGAAGAGTGGAACAATGTAAGAGAGCTCACTGTACAGATGTGTGTGATGGGGCTAGGAACATGGCTCAGCAGCTAAGAGTCTCTATGTGTTCTGTTCTTCCAAGACCCAAGTCTGGTTCCCAGCTCCCATGCTTGGTGGCTCAGAAATGCCAGTGAGTTTATCTCCAGAGGATCCAATGCCACTGNCCTACACNAGTGTGTATGCACACTCNTGCACGAGCACACACACCCCTAAAGCCAATAAGAACATGAAAGAGTGACCCAGAGAGACTGCAAGCACATACAGTAGTAGAGTGTGAGACAGCAGGGAGGCAGGGACAGAGCTTTTATGCGTTAGTACCACATCATGCCAGACCTCTAACCTTCCAAATTGAGCCCCTAGACTCTGAGCTTGTTCCTTTTACAAGATGTATACAGTGGACACAACATCTATCAAAGGCCAACAAAGTCCAAAATCTGCGTATTTTCAAACACACAGACTTAAAAAAAATCTTGACCTACCCATACCATGAACTTCAGTTATTGCCTAGTTTCATTTTAACAGCAAAGAACCCTTTCACAAGGCCACATGTGTGGTACACACCAGTAACCCAAGGAGTAAAGGACAGAATGGGCTATACAGTGAGGACCCTGTCATAACCTCCCTGTCCCCACAAAAATAATGATGAAGAGGATAAAAGATATTGCCAATGGAGTAACTGGAATCTGGAATCAACANTGACACTCTCTGCTCCACCATGTTCCCCAGTGTCCCCAGCAATGAGATGAAGAGTCACAATTAGCACTGATCTAGATCAAGTCTGAAAGGCACAGACAAATCACAACTGTCTGCTTCTAAAGTGCACACTGACACAGCACAGCACTACACCTCCAAGGGCTCCAAGGACAGGCTTAGTGCAACGTGACTTTGAACCACAAAGAAACACTACCTCTAAGGGCTTCCATAATTGGCTGCACAGTCTCCGACCACTGGTGGGCGTTGATGGTGGTATAGATCCCNGGGAAATCTCTCTGCCAGATTCGCTGTCCAACTGACCAAATTCCCCCAAGTTCAGAATTTGCCTGCAATAAATATTGTTGCCTTTGAAGGAATTTGCTCTGGAATTAATAAGACTGTATCTTCAAACAAAATCTCAGAAATTACACAAAATTTGTTAGCTGTATCATTAAAACATGCACTACTGGTTTTAGGAGATGCAATTACTTTTCTAACAGGAGTGTCCAACCTGCAGCCCACAGGGCCAAGAACAGATACAAATTGTGAAACCTTTTTCTTTTTTGTAACTTGCATGCTCANTTCCAGACTATGAACACTGCAGGTGATAGATGGTTTTGCAATGTCCAAAGGTTGGATCTGTCTGATTCTAAAATGCTGTGAGCAGTAATGTCAACAATTTATATAATTAATGTTTTTACTACAATCACAAAGCATGAGAAAGTAAAAAAAAATGTTTCAGAATGAAGTATGGGGACCAATTATCCTAAGCACTACTATTTAAATCTAAGATGCTGGCATTTATTCAGTTAGGACAAAACTACCAGAAAGCTGGTTAACAAAGTAGTGTCAACTGAAGTTAACAAAGCAATGTCAACTGCAGTTAACAAAGCAATGTCAACTGCAGAGGCTATGTGCAGAGTTCCCATTCACACCATGTGCCACTCCTGACTCTTGTTTAACTCTTACTAAGAGAAGTTCTGGGAAAGGAAAGTGAAATAAAATCTTACTTCATTCTACTTGGCAAGAAACTTTTCTAAAGTTATTGCATTTAATCTCCCATCCCAAGTACGACATTTAATTAACAAAGTCATCTTAGTGCAGTGAGTGTCCATGTCAACAGTGCCATCAAATAGCCATCACTGCAGGAAACCAAGCANTCCGCCGAAATCCCCAGGCCTGCATCTAAACTGGTCAGCTGTGAGCTGGCNAACCTGCACAGCAAGGCAGGCCTCAGGAAACCCCATCAGTATATGAACAAGATTTCTGAACCACCCTGTTAGAGAAACCTGAAGGTTTCTAACTTTACGATTCGATTAACCACAGTTTCTGTGCTATAGACGGGAAAGAAAAGAGGAGCTGGAGGCTGTCATTTAAGTCAATGCCAGTAGTTTTAAAGCAACNGGGAACACTGTGGAGTACTTACAGACTTTATAGCAGGTGGTATCCTCTTCCAAAGATATCTTGCATTATTCCTAATTTGGAGATCAATTAAAAACAAGTCATCTTAGTCAGTACACGGAATGACCAGGTTCTAATGTAAGCACATGGAAGAACACCTACCAATACACTTCACAGGACAATTCAGTTTTATGTGAATTTGTTCTGAGGAAAAGCAGCTTTCCTTTTGAAATTTCCTATGAAATNACCCCTTCCAAGGCAATCTTTTTCATTTTTTGCTGACTTTTTAAAATTAACAATCCAGATCCTATACTACAGCGACACATTCAAACCACACTTACACAAAACTGACTGTACAACCACTCAGATATAAACAACATATCCATTTAAAGGCTTTGATGTGTCCCTCACAATACATGGGGTACACAGTGCTGTTATAATTAGGAGCCCTTCTAGTGGGCCAGGGCTTAAGGGGTTTGTCTCTTATACACATCTAGATGTGTATAAGAGACAGGGGGTACACAGTGCTGTTATAATTAGGAGCCCTTCTAGTGGGCCAGGGCTTAAGGGGTTGGAACCACTGTAAGACATGCGATCACAAAACAGAAATAACTTATGTGCGTATACTGAAAGACCTCAGTTTAGTTTCTGTAAAAACATCACAAAGGCTTTGGAGCTACAGGAGCCCTCTACTCTCTAGCACACTCCTGTTTTCTGCTTCCCACCCAGGAAGACCAATTAAACACATGCCTAACGCCTCCTGGCTTTCCCAACCTTCCCTTTCAGCTTCTTGTCTTCTACTGAGTACACATATCTTTTTTTCCCCCAAGACAGGGTTTCTCTGTGTAGTTCTGACTGTCCTGGAGCTTGCTCTGTAGACCAGGCTGGCCTTGAACTCAGAGATCTGCCTGCCTCTGCCTCCTGAGTGCTGGGATTAAAGGTGAGCGCCTTCAGACAAAAGAGGAGAGATCAATGGCTCCTGACACTAGTTTTTTCCTCAAGAACTTACCATGTTTTTTTTAGGTGTATGTAAGACACAGACAACAAAATATTTGAACTTAATTATTATTATGATTGAATAGGAAACATACAACAGGATTATGATAAAAGACACCTAAGTGTTGTGTGTACTTTCAAATAATCTCGAGGAAGCTGCNGCTCGTTTGATGTGGGTAAAAAGTAGTACTTACATGTCATTCTGCAGCAAATATAAAGCTAGAAGCTGACCATACACTGGTGGTGTGGCAATTCCTCCAGGAGCCTACAGGGACAAAAAGAGACGGAAAACCTCATTTCCTAATAGGCTTTCAGAAAAGAGAAAATTCAAATGGAAAAAGTAAGCCCCCTTTCCAGTACTACTACAGATGCAGAAAAAGCTTAGGTAAGTATCAAGGACGAAAATCCGAGGAGAGAGTTTAGAGGTGTTGTCNGCTGTCATCTGCCTCCAATGGAGTATCAGTTTCTTTACATATACACAAATACTTAAGTGGCATCACCTCGGAGGGTCTCAAACTTAAAAAAAATAAAATCTCACGATTGTAGTAAATACTTCTAAGCGGTTCTTAAAGCACTGTGTCTCCGCCCATTATAAAAAAAGGATATCCAAATAAGTTAAAAACAAACGAGTAGTTATAGGAGGCCTGTCTTTCCTCAATCTTAATCCATTCAGCAAAGGTCTGCTAAGTGCTCCTCAACAAGCTGCTGCTGTCTCCTTTAGTCGGGGAACCTTTCCCCCCCCCTATTTCTTCTGTTGTTTTGATTTTACGTAGCCAGGCTGGCCTCCCAACTTATCGGCAATCCCCCTGCCTCCGCCTCACGTGTGCTCCATGAGATTCCCATGCCACTGCACCCAGCCAAGTTAGTGAACTTTTCATCTTAACATTATAAGTGGAAGCGTCTCCCGACTACGGCCAGGAACTGGGGCGTGATGAATCGGGGCTGTGCTCCCAGCAGGCCGCGGCCCGGCCCGTTACCCTGGAGACGGCGCCCACTCGGCCGCCCCACCCTGCCGCGCTACCTCAAGCTCCTGGTTCTCGCACTGATCCAGCAGCTTTCTGAAACTGAAGGCGCTGTCCGCCATCACCGCCACTGGCATCTTCCCGGCCGCTCTCGCCGCCACCACCCCGCCACACCAAAGCCCGAGCTGGCCCTCGGGGCGTCGCGCCCGCGGTGACGTAAAAGCTGGTGCCGCTCAGTACGCTTGCGCGAGCGTGCCGTCGCTTCCTGAGCGACGTCGTGGCAGAGAGAAAGGAGCGGCGAGCGCTCTGGCCCGCAGTCTCGGTGCTCTGGAGGACCCGCCCAGGCTTGGAAAGAACCGGCTTTCTGAGGCGGACCACTCCGGTTGGAAGGGGCTGGCTGCGGCTCGCATCTTCTGCTCTTGAAGGTGACAGCGGGAATGCATCTTCCATACCCACAGTTGCAGTGGGAGAATAGTAAAACCGCTGGATCTCCATGTGTTTTGAGAACGCTGAACTGTGTACATCATGTAAGCTAAGGTGTTACAAGACGAGGAAATTCCAAAGCTGAAACTCTTCTAGGCTTGGCCATGCACACACCCCTCTTCTAATAATGCACCTGACAGCCTGAGACCCTCACCTACACCTATTATGCACACACACACCCTTCTCTTAAAAATATCACCTAGCAACCGTCGACAACTTAGGACTTCTGTTCACAACCTCCGCGGAGCTGTAGGCACATCCTGTCCAAGTAATGGGATAACTTTCTCCTTCCCCTACTGACCATTGAACAGATTCTATTCAATAATACTCCAGTAATATACGGGATGCGGGCAGGAGGCCTGATCTGGCCTGAACTGGTTTTAGGTGCTTGCCCAATAATGCAAACTGTGTCTTCTAAGTGAACTTGCTGGGAGAATCTTCTATTCACCATCTTATGCCTATATATACTTGTGCATGTGTATGATTAAAATGAAATACATTATAGGAAGGGGTATGTGCAGTAGAAAAAGAGGTAACATAACTAAAATCTGTCAATCAAAACAGAATACAATGCCCCCTAGCAATCAGACTTCTCTTGAATTCCATAAAAGCCCCAAACAGTAATTGAGGAACTAGCCTAGAGTATGCTGGCTTATGTGGCCCACTGTCATTTTGACAGCATATTTCTGTAGTATTGCTTTGTTTTTGGATAAAATTTCCTTGTTACTTTGCAGATCTCTATGCCTGAATTTCAGTTCTGTGCGTGAGACGTAAAAAACACCCAGCCCAGACCCTGACCACCAAAAACAGTACCCCCAGAATTCCCTGGACACAGTAAGCAATGCCATGAGCACCAACAACTGCCCCTTTGTTGTTTCCTCAGGCCTAATTGGCAGCACTGGAGATTGGACCACAGCCTCACGCATGGTAGTTCTAACTCCGAGTTGTACCCCTCGATCTCCTTTTGCTTTCTTGGAGACAAGGTGGCCTTGAACTTATGGAAAAATCTTCAAGCCTAACTCTCACTTCTCGCTCTAGTTGCATCCTGATCAGCCCTCCCCATCTCATAGACTTCAGCACCCTATTGCCTCCTGTGTGCATTATCTGTGAGTGAAGTCTCTCTAGCCTGGGCCGCTAGTGTGCCTGAACTTTTGTGGTCTCCTGATAAGCAAGCACTCCTTGACTCTTCCCTGCCCTATGAATTCTCTTTGAAGCATAAGCCGTATCTTTTTGCTCTTCTGTTCAAACTCACGTGAACAGAAGTTCCCAGAAAGAAGCTACACCTTAAAGACTGATGGACTGGTTAAGGTTCTCCAGTGATTATGGGGAGGGCAGAAGGTTGCAGGTTCAGAGTATAATTATCCTCTGTCTTGGGCTATCTACAGTTCCCTTGACAGCTCTTTCTTGCCCACTTGTGTCTGACCTAACAGCCCTCTGATTATTAAGTGAAACCTTTGGAAATGTATTAACTTTATGAACTGCTGGCTCCTAAGAATCGTGAACACTCTGCTAACTCTATTATGCCATGGCTCCCTTCCCTTGTGGTCATTTGGAGGTCTGCTGATCCTGCACCATTGTGTTCCCAGGAAGTTTTATGTTTAAGGTATGGCAGGAAAGTGAGGTCAAAATTAGCATATAAAAGAAAGGAGGCTGGAAGCCCCCTTCCCACCAAGGCTGACATACACCAGAGTCTGGGCAAAAAGAATGTATGTACTGTATAAATGCCGCAGTCTGCGGTCAGTGCACACTGAGCCTTAGAGCTTTCTCCAGCACTGCCCCACTTCAGTTCTCAGAAGAGCATCTTTGCCTTACTAAGCTCTCTCTTCTTCTGTTCCTACCCAAATGTCTCTGTCTAAATCTTTGTTTAGGGATGTAAGACCCTGGGACTCCCTGTGAGTGCCTACCAGACCCCATGTTTGCCTATAACAGTGGTGCACTGTGAGTGCTATATGGAATGGCAGTGGGCATGCTTATGACATAGATTCTCACAGCTCATGTGTGTGCTCTGTTGTCTTAAAGGACTTCACTAATAAAACCCACATTTTAGAGAAACATATTAAACACTTTAAGATAGCAACAGCTATCACTGATGATTTTAGTATAATTAAGATATCTGTTTAGAAACAATTATGTTTAATGTAATGGTTAGAATATAAAGATTAGGGGCTGGAGAGATGGCTCAGCAGTTAAAAGCATATGTTGCTCTTGCAAAAGACCTGGATT
>LZPO01008025.1:173233-193589 GCA_001675575.1 Neotoma lepida
TCCAGAATTTTTGGAACACTTCACAAAAATGCCCAGCAGAGGGCGCTCTGCAGAGCAAGGAGCACTGGTGAGAGTCTGAGCAAAAGACTCCACCAAAAAATGCACAGAGCTNGTAAGGACTTCGAGTAAAGTGGCAGGTGACAAAAATACACAGANATCAGNNGGTTTCCCATGTACCAAAGACAAATGCACTGAAAAAGAAATCAGGGAAATGATCCTATTCACAATAGCCACCAAAATCAAATAGAATAAAGTATCTGGGCATAAATCTAGCCAGGGAAATGAAAGGACTCTACAATGAGAACTTTAAGACACAGGAGAAAGCTGAGGGACACTCTAGCAGATGGAAAGACCTGCCATGCACATGGATGGAGGGATGGGTCTTGTCAACAATGATCATCCTACCAAATGCANCATACAGCTNCAATGCAATCCCAATCAAGTTTCCAGGTNCTTTCTTCACAGACATAGAAAAATTATCAAAATGTAGACGGAAGTACAAAAGACCAAGGCAGCCAAAGCAGCCTGAACACAAAGAACACTGCAGGAGGCATTGCTAGTCCTGAGCTGAAGCGATGCTACAAGGTATAGGGATAAAAACAGCATGGTGCTGCCTGGCACAAAAGAAAAACAGACACGTAGGTCATGGGAATAGAACTAAGGACCCCAGACATAAGTCCATACAACTACAGCTACATGATGTTTTAAATTTTATTTTATTTTTTAATGTCAGTGAGTGTCTTGCCTGCATGTCTGTATGTGCACCACAGGCATGCAGTGCCCAGAGAGGCCAGAAGAGGACATCTAGATGTGTATAAGAGACAGGGGTTATAGCCTGGCACACAGGCCCTCACCACCTGCTCTGACCACACCTCCCGCCTCTCCTCTGGGAGTGCCAGTTGTGAACGAGGGCATGCAGTGCCCAGAGAGGCCAGAAGAGGGCAATAGATCCTCTGAAACTACAATTAACAGACAGTTCTGGGCCACAGCGTCCGGACCTGTCTCTTATACACATCTAGATGTGTATAAGAGACAGCGACTGGCAACGATGCTACATGGTTATGGCTCATAGGTTACTTGACACTGTCTAACTATTTGTTTACTTCCTAGGTTGAAATGTTCCCAAATCCACGTACTTGACACTAACTATTTTGTTTACTTCCTAGGTTGAAGTGTTCCCAAATCCATGTTCTCTTGGAACATGTGTATGTGACATTACCTTAGCTTCAACTTGACACAACCTAGAGTCATCTGATGGGGGTCTCAACTGAGGGATTGCCTAGATCCCACTTGCCTGTGGCCATATCTGTGAAGCATTGTCATGACTGTTGATTGAAGGAGGGTCCAGACCACTGTGGGCAGCACCGTCCCTAGGCAGGTGGGTCTGAGCTGTGTATCAAAGCTAGCCNGTGAGTGAGCCAGTAAGCAGTATTCTTCCATGGTTCCTGCCTTGTCTTCCTCAGCGATGGACTGCAACCTGAAAGTGTACTTCAAATGGCCCCTTTCTTCTCCAAGTTGCTTTCTGTCAGAGTGTTCTACCACAGTGGCAGAATGGACATAGAACAGAAAAATACTTCTCTGTGAGAAGAGGCATGGGGTGGACCTGTGGGCCGAAGTTCTATCCTTCATTCTCCCAAGAAGCGTAGATGTAGCCATGATAGGAACCTAGGAAAAAGAGGACTGGGTGGGTGTTCCAGAAACACCTTGTAATCANGTTCTACATTTTGGTATTGGAATTTGATTGGCCATGCACATCAGGAATCCCCCTAAACTCTGCACTCTGCAAGTGGGTGGCAACAAAATGGAGAGGTCTGAGGCAGACTGCGCTCAGGCAGGCATGCTGGGTGTGGGCACATGAGTTGGACAGAGCCCACTGTTGGTCACATTGTGGATCCAGGTTCTTCTGGGTCGGGTTGCTCTCAATATACACCCTCTTCCAGCGGCAATAACATCGACCTNTATTATTCTTGTAGGTGTATGCAGCAGGAGACCTTTCCCCAAACCCCTCTCTAGTGAGGTCACATGCCTGTTGTAATCCAACCACCGTGAGAGGCACTGACTGGCTTAGAGCGGCTTAGGCTAGGTGACATGATCATNAACCAGATCTCTTGGGCAGGGTGGGGATGGTTTCTAANTCAAATTTCCGTAGAATGACCAGAAGTAGATGGAGATGGACAGGTAACAAAAGCATTGGATGAAGACCAGTATCTGTGAGTCCCTTCCCCGAGGGTGACTGCACAGAACCTCAGAGGTGCTGAGCAAGTGCAATGAGTTAACATGCATGGACCACTTAGAACAGTGGTCCATGAGCAAACCGGAAGGGAAAGCAGGAAGGTGTCCCATGTGTTGGGGGCCAGGAGCCAGGGAAAGGGGCTAGACACACTTCAAGTTCCCCACAACAGTGTGAATCTCGCAGTAGTTAATTTTCATACCCAGTTTTGAATTTGGAAACCTTTTCAAGTTGCCTTAACACTTTAAAGGTAGAATTCTGTAATTTGAGAGTTAACAATAACTTCCTGTCATCATTGTGACCACAGATGCTTCACCGAGGTTCCAAAGCTGCAGAGGTTCAAGGGTAGAGGGACAGCACTTGTGAAGAACATGCAATTCTGTGGATCGTTGTGAAGGCCCACAAAGGTTTCCTAGTGAGATCTGAGCTTGCTTGACCATGTGCATGGTTTCCAGGTGATTGGAAGGGTTCACAATTGGCTGTGCTAGGGGGAGGTCTTTGCTCCACCCCTTGGCATTCTTATAAAAAGCCCTTTAGAAGAGACAGAACGGGCCGGTGGATAAGGATCCAGGCCCTCCTGAGGCTATCCTGTGTTTCTGTTTCTCTCCCCTCTATATTTCTATCTAAATCTCTTATCCCTCACTCCTCAAGAGTACCCTGTCATAAACTGTGGGAGCCAGTCTCCCAGCTGGCCTCCCACAGATCATGGGACCCGGTTTAATCCCCTAGCAAAGCTGTTATCATAAGAGTTTATGGACAGAGAAATAAAGGACACTTACAGAATCTCCAGGNGCAGATAGAGACAGGAAAAGCAAACTTCAGTGCTTCGAGTGTTCTCTGCCATGTCTCCGCGTCCTGTGGTCCAGCACCTGCTGCCCCAAACCTGTGATGACAGCTGTAAGTGGGAAGATCACAAGTGGTTCTTCTCAAGAGGAGGTCAGCAGGATGGGAGAGACAAACAGGGAGAGGGTGCGATTCTCCACAGCAAGCAGAATGCTATACGGTACCTCTAGCACACATCTCAAACCCTCAACGTCTTTCTGTGAGATTAGCTGGATTTTTCCATTGAGTCTGTCTAGAGCATTCTGGGAAATTGTCTGACGCATCCTTTTCTGCAGATTACCCAGGATGAGGATTCACTGACTTGGATGATGAGGAACCGGCCCTTTTTATCTTCTGTATAGTCTTATAGGATTTCCCAGAACTTTAAGCAAGAGGCATGGGGATATCCTCTTCTGCTTTAGTTTGCTTTNTGATGCTGGAACAAAATACCCAAGTGGATGCATTATTACAAAAAGAAGGTTTATTTTGGCTTCCAATTTTAGAGGTGGTCTGTAAGCTCTTAGGATAACACCTTTGCTTGGGGATTGGGACATCTCTGGGATGGGCCTGGTCCCTCAGGTGGGAAAGGCACAGTAGGGTGGATTTAGCATGAATGTGCAGGTATTGGAGGCCAGGAGAGGAGAGGCTTCCTAGTTGGCTTTAGTACCAGCCTCGGTCCATGGCTTTGTGCTCCTGGGAAATACAAAAGGCACCACAAGGTGGCACTCATCACAAAAGAATTCTTTGACCAAGCACAGCTCCACCATGGAAAGATTTGTGACTAAGTCCAGATTTGCAAAAACAAGGCAGACAAAGGCGGTTAGACTCNCCTAAAATTTCTNGTTTGATGGGGATAATTTCCTCTAGTTCATCTGAGACTGAAGAGTTGATATCTTTAAAAGTACACACTTTCTTCAGACAGGAAGTGTGTACAGGTACACACATATGTACACTCACATGCACACTCTCATAAAACACATGTGCACACAATGCACTTACACATGTACACTCACACGTACACCAACATGAATGCCCACACTCATGTGAACACATGAATATACATGNACACTCACACATACACACATGTGTNCACACATACACACACACATCAAGAGTCAGGCTGTGGCACCTCAGGTGAACCTGTGACTTTGTTCTAGTCCTCAAAGTATGGAGACATGGAAGAATTTGGTTCCAGGCAAAAGTTACCTTCTTTTTACACACTTACTGCTTGTGCTGGTGGCCACCACCCCATCCATGGTTCCTCATTTTCANACTAACACAAAGTAGCGAGTCTTCAGATATTGAGAATAATTAAGAGACTCCACAGGGCCCAGTGTATGTCCCTGAGGACACAGCAGGGAGCTGAGGAATGACAGTGCACTTGGGAGACACACACACAAGCAGGATGGAATTCAGACCTGCTGGATGGAAACAGGTGCATGGTGGATTCTTATAAAAACTCATTTAAACAGCACGATGGTACCGTTTCTTCTCTTGTTAGCCTGTGCAGTACCCTTTGGGTGTGAGAGTTTGTCTATTCTTGAAATACTAACTTCCGATGTGTTTTGGATACCCTCACAGGGTCCTCCACCTCTCATGGCCGGTCTGATCNATGAAACCTATCTGGTGTCTCCCAGGAGGACCAGCCTACCTACCTTTGTGAGGTCACCTTCGTCCTACACTGCCCCACACTGAGCACTTCCACCACAGGCAGAGCCTATGTCTGAGCTACTGGGCTTTACAATTACGGAGCTGAGAGNATTTGTTCTGAAGACCTGGGCCCACTACACACAAAGAACACACTGGTTTCTCACCTCATCGAGGAAAGCAGAATGGTGCAGAGACCCCATGCCTTACTTATGATTCCTCCTCCCACCACAGGGCTCCAACCATGCTGCATAGGTCCTGAGGGCAGGTGGTTTGGGGTACAATAGAGTGTGACAGCCCAGAGACATCCATGCATCATCACCCTGCACAGCACAGAGCCAGTGGGGCCTGCAGGACCATGCAGAGGCCCAGCCCTGTGCACTGTGACTGCTCTTCTTCCATCTCTGTCCTGATCTGTCCTCTGTGTCCCCACGGCTGGAGTNATCAGGACCACGTTCCTTGAAATCATGTGTCACAAAACTGGCCTCCAATGTGAGGCTTCATTTCATNGTCAAACCATTAACCCATTAGAAAGAAAAAAAAAATCTAAATTGTTCATGTTACTACAATGTCTGTGTTTTAATGGTAAAGCAAGAACAGAGGCTCGCAAACGCCTGCAGGAGTTTGCTGTTACCTCAGCAGCATTTGCAATGACGGGATTCCTCCAGTCTCAGGTGGAAATTGAACTCACTGTGCAACAGTGCTTCAGAAAAGGAGCGGGTGACCTGTATGTTAGCAATTTGGTCTGTCTGATTCATGCAACACCAGGTCCAGCAGCACTCAATAGAGCCCACCATGCTAGCTGTGTTTTCATGTGATTTTTCTTCCCCTGACTGAGCCACTACTTCCTGTCTGTGCCATAGGTGCTGGGTCTATGTGCGACTGAGTGGGTTGGGGATCTCTGCATCCTGTCCTGTCTCCCTCAGTCCCCCTACTTCTCCACTGTGGCACCTTGGCCACGATGCTCAGTCTCTCAAAGGAGGGTAGTCAGCAAGTGGGTCCCTGGTGAAGAGAATGTGGATGAGCAAAGGCAGCTGTCTGTGACTGGAGCACACAAAAGGAAGCTCTCTGGTCACAGCGTCCGTAGTGAAGCAGAGTGACTGTGGGGAGAAAAATGAGCAGACTGCAGAAGACTGTTCAGGAGTGGCCCCCTGTGGCCAGTCCAGAGAACCAGCCTGCCTTATCTTTAAGGGGACTGCCTTTCTTCTTAGNAACTCACACTGGAGCTGCTGGGCTTGACCTTCAGACCAGCTCAGCATGATAGCGGAGCTCATGGCCAGTCAGGACTCACCAGCTCCTAGCCATCCCCCTAGACTTCTTTGTTTTAATAAGACTCCACTATCTCTTTGTTCTCTCTGTGTNCTAGATGGTGGTTCCAGGTTTGCAATTAGTCCCCAATAAAACCTTTTGGTTGGACACTCATCTTTATGTTTCTTGGCTTTAATACTTCACATCCAGGCAGCCTGGGGACTGTGATACATCGGACACAGTGATAATTCAAAGTACCCAGAACTTGTGAGAGCCAGGACAAGGCAAGACCCTGCCCTATGGAAAACAGATTGGCAAGAGGAAGTCCTCAGGAGAGTAGGAAGTAGAGGTTTATTCTGNGCCCCCATCCCCAGAAGCAGATGCCAAGATGCTCAAATATGTAATACTACCATTAAAGAACAAGCTGATAAGGATGGAAGGAGCTTCTTACTAAGATGAACCTGACTCTGCCGGAGAGAGGGAGGGGNGATGGGAGGGCCCCAAGTGACCACGTAAGGAAGATCTGCACAGGACTGGGCTTCCTCGGGCGTTTGGTAGAGCAGNCTGAAGGGCCTCCTGGGCAGATACAGATAACAGCTCACAAGCCAGTGCTCAGTAAAAACACAGCTCTGTCATCTTGGATAAGGTAACAGTGAGGGGGAACATGGGAAGAACTGAGAAGGAATTCTTGTGGCCATGAGTTCTGCTCATATCTAGATGAAAACGTATTTANTGTTAAGCCTGCTTCAAACCCAGACAATGGAGAGGTAACTTTGAATGGGTTTGGAAATGGGTGTTATTTATTTATGAAACATAATACTGAGAATGACGCGTTTAACTAATTATTCTTTATCAACAACAACAACAACAACAAAAAAAACGGGAGTCAGATTTTGGGGTAAGAACCTGAATGATCAGAGAAGCTGCGGAGAAGTGGCCAGTCGCCTCCTACCTCTTCCGTTCCTTCCTCCATGAAGGCTGAGATCCTCTCTCAGCCCCGCCTTACTACTTCCTGTCTCCTCTCTGTCCACAGTCCTCCAAACCTCTATGGTTAATTTTGGTCAGCTAGTGGCTAGCTCTGCCCTCTGACTCAAAGCAAGCTTTATTTTCAGAATGAAAGCAAAGTATCACACAACATGAGAAACCCTCAGTGGCAGAGAAAACTGCTCCAAACTGGAAACAGCCAGTTTGTCTCTGTAAGTAGACGGAAGAGTGAGGTCAGGCAAAGTTACCAGCGCTATTCCCTGCGTGAAGGGTGACCTCCGGATTTAGTCTTTGTTGTATTCTAATCAGTTATTATTGTTCTGCTGATGCTGCTGCTGACGGTCAAGTCTGGGGCTNCATGCCTAGTAGACAAGCCCTTTACCGTGCAGCTAAGCACACGCCCTAATTTAAAATAGACGCTCGTAGGTTTTCACATGAAAAATAGAAAAAAGGAGGCCATGACTGCTCCTAGGTATGGTAGAGGAGAAAGTTTGTTGTAGATATGAGGGAGAGCGTAGCCAGAGGCATCTGGAAGGGTCCGGAGTGAACATGACCCGGAGCTGGGCCATGTGAAGAGAGTGAGGAGGGGAGAGAAGAGAAGGGAGTGGGGACAGTCAGGAGTCAAGAGGTCAGGAGGGTAAAAATGGTCAAAGGACTGGCATAGCAAAATGGCTTGATTATATAGGAAAGAGCTGCAGGGGAAAGGCAAACCCAGGCTAGTCCCTGGGCTGGACAAGCTTGGAGTAGTGGGCAGGGTATGCCAAGCCAGGAGGACCTGTAACAGGTAGGGACTTAGTGAGGCTGGGAGAACCTAGTGGCCNGTGTCTGCTTTGATATACTAATAAGCACCTTAGTCAGCCCTTTGTCCCTGGTTTGAGGCCTAACAGTGTGTGGGTGTAGCTCCTGCTGTGTTGGGGTACAGTAAGGAGCCCCATTATTAGGCCAAGGTCTATTGTCCTTCTGTGTTCCTCAGGGCCTCTGGCACTGACTTAGGTGGAGTTGCCAGGGATTCAGATTTGGCTCTGGTTTGGACAGAACTAGAAAGTACTAAGAACCCAGAGGTGGCTCTGCCCACCTGAGTTCATAGCCCTCCATAGCTCTTCTTGGGGGAGGTTATTAACTTCCTATTCTTTTATCTCAAAGTCTGACAGCCTATCTCCAGCCAAAACTTAGGGCAATCCTGTTCTGGTGGCTGAATCTCCCACAACCCTTGCCCTCTGCAGGCTACCAGGCTAGGAGGCAGGTTAGTATGNCTACTCTGCTAGGCTCTGTCTGCTCCAAAGCCCAAGGCAGACGCACTTGGCCTCCTAACCACGACTGTTAACAAAGTAGTGTCCACGGAACTATAACACCGAGCATTAAGCAGACCTGCTGGAATGTGACCCCAGTGAATAAATTCCTCTCCTATCCCTGGACTCCAGAAGGTTCTATAAACAAAGGCCTTCATCTATTAACTGCTCATTTGGGGTATAATACAATCTCCTGCCAGTTATCTGGATTTTTAAAAAATGGATTATTTCATCTCTNAGGTTTGTGAGCCCTTTCTTTTCTGACAGTAGAAGGGAGTCTTGGCAGAAGCAAGTATTGGTTGGCCACATTAGCTCTGTCCCCTCCATTCCAGCCCCGCTCCTGGCTCCCATAACAAGAACCAGTTTTTTCCCTGCGTGACTTTGCTGCGATAGCATTGCATGGCTTCATTAGAGTCGAACCTTGCTTTGACAGTCGNCTGTGAGCTTTACATAGCCCAGCTGCTATCATTATTTCTGGAAAGGTGAAAGTAGACATTGGCAGTGGGCTGGGCTCTGCACACAGCCATGAGAATCAAATGGCAACCAACCACACTAGGAACACACTGGGCCAAATTTGTTCTTAAACATTACCCAAGATTGTTAGTCAACTGGCTTTTGGCTCAGATGGGGAGAGCCTTCAGTTAGCTTCCTGTTTGGGGGCCCAAAGCTGGAGATTATTAATGAATGCTCTCGGCTGTATTTACTACATCCAATAGCAGAGAGAATGGCTGAGCTCACAGCACGGCCCCCCNCACACATGTTAACAGGCTGGAAGACCTTGCATCACACTGAGATGTGTTTTCTGCCCAGCCTGCCACGTGCAGGCCCAGCCAGGAAGCCATGGAGATCCTGGCTTCCTTCTCTTCTCTCTGATTCCCACAGACTTTGCAGAATGACCTATATATCAATCCAGTGTTCCCCAGGTTTTGTCCTGCCTGGAACAGCTGCCCCTGCTCCCTGAAGCAGGAAGAAGGTAATGAGGTCTGACAAACCTCAAGGGCAAAGGGTCTATAAGGATCTGGAGGATCTTAGCAGTGAAGTATCTAGGGGTCCATCCTCTGTTTAAAGACTCTGTCTTACCCTCATAACCAAAAGTCTTGCATTGAACAATGGAGACAGTGTAAACCAGGTCCTACCAATATAATCGGCATTCTGTACTAAGTCTTTGGAACATTTTATAATACACTTAAAGTCTATTTTAAACATAATTAAAAATTTCACTGAAAATGCTTGCTCTGTATTTAAATGTCAAAACACGTATACTTGAAAGTTTATGTTTTTGTTTTGTAGAAACTGAACTGACTNTCTGGTTTTTGTTTTTCTTGGTTCTAGGGGTGGAACTCAGGGCCTCAAGTGTGCTAGACAAGCATGCTATCACAGAGCTGTTTTCCTAGCCCTGGGTACCCATTCTGATTCAGAATTAATCACAATGAAATGTGAAGATTGATTTCTCGGTTGCAGCAGCTGCAGGCCCTGGCAGTCACAGAGGCTGCAAGTGCTTGCAAACCTGCATGTGAAAGAGATGTGCATGCATCTTGTCCCTAAAGATGATGTCACAGCAGCAGGCCAGCAGCTCCATGTCGGCCCATAGTGCTGTCTGACCAAGAGGGATTAAAGATAGCATTAAGTGTAAAAACCTGAGCATCCCACTGTAAGTGGACCCCAAGCTACTGCCTTAAAAAACACTGGCCTGCAACCCCCCACCCCCCACACACATATGCGTTCTCATCTGTGGTGTTCTGAATGAGAAATGTCCCTAGAGTCTCATCGTCTATTTGAACACGCAGTCCCCAGTTGGTGGCTCTGTTTGAGGACAGTGCAGCCTTGCTGGAGGAAGTACATCACGGAGGCGGGCTTTGAGGTTTTACAGCCTCACCTTCACTTCCTGTTCTGTCTGTTTCCTGTGTGTGGATAAAAATGTGGTCAATAGGCTTCCTGTTCCTGCCTCCAGGCTGTGCTGTCCTTTCCCTCTGGAACTGTCAACTAAAATAAGCCTTTCCCCACCCTTGAGCAGCCTTTGGTCATGGTGTTTTTATCACAACAGGAAAGTAACTAATGCACTGGCCATTGTTCATTCAATTCAATTCAACACTCCAATCATTTAACTGAACCTTTGAAATCGGTATCTATTTTTAACTATTGATTCTGTGGGAGAGCTGCATAACCTCAATGCTGCTGGTGAAAAGTGCTTGTGGCTTGGATATAACTTCCATACAAAACCAGGCTAGCTAGAAAAGCCTTCTCACAGCCTGATGTCTATTGAGGCCCCTTGGCACCAAAGTTCTTGGTTTTGATGGCAGAGGGAGGCCTAGGAACTTGAGTACTTCAATGCTCCCTGATGAGGGAGGCACATGTCTGCTCAGGCTGAATGCATTGTGTGGGCCTTTGCTAAGTTATCAAGAGAAACAAAGGAGAGTGGAAAGAGATGAAAAGAGGGAGAAAGAGAGAGAAAGAGGAGAGATGAATGGGAGAAGAGTGGGAGAGAGAGGAGGGGAGAAGAAAGATGAATGAGAGTGTTGTAGAATATGATTACAGGATGTGTTTATGCTGTGGGACATTTGTTTAGTGATGCAAAGATGTGTTGCATTCTTGTATGTTGCATTTGTTTAACTGTATGAAGCTGTGTTACTTTGCCTGTCTGAAACCCGATTGGCCTAATAAAGAGCTGAAGGGCCAATAGCTAGGCAGGAGAAAGGATAGATGGGGCCGGCAGGCAGAGAGAATAAAAAGGAGGAGAAATCTGGAGAGAGAGAGATCGAGGAACAAGAAAAGGAGGAGGATATCAGGGGCCACATCAGGGGCCAGCCACCCAGCTACACAGCCAGCCATGGAGTAAGAAGTAAAAAAAGGTATACAAAAATAGAGAAGGATAAAAGCTCAGAGGCAAAAGATAGGATGGGATAATTTAAGAAAAGCTGGCTAGAAACAAGCCAAGCTAAGGCCAGGCATTTATAAATAAGAAAAAGTCTCCCTGTGTATTTGCTTGGGAGCTGGATGGTGGGCCCTCAAAAGAGTCAGTAAAAAAAAAAACAAAAGCAAAAACAAAAAACAAAAACAACCAACAACACAAGAGAGAAAAAAGAGATAAGAGAGATGAGAAGAGAGAGTGAGGAAAGAACATTCGCAAGGCTCTGATATGCCTAAGGAGAACGTAGCCTGCCAGCATTCCAACATCCAGTTACAATCCAGTGTCTGTGTAGTCTCCTACAAGATAGACATCTGCTCCTACACTGATCCACTCTCTTGAAATCCCTGGGATTATGGATAATGGCAATGTCCCTCAATTCCTTCCTGGTTGATTTACCTATTTCTACTGCAGCACAGTAGGGTTGGGGGAGACTCCAGTCAAAGCTCTCTCCTTCAAAAATCAGTTTTAGTTCTGATTAGATTGTGAGACCAAGCAAGTTATTGCATTTAATTAGTTTCAGACTTCAATTAGGCCCATGAAGCATTATCAAGAATTCTTGAGTGAAAACCCACAGGCTCACCCCCTTCTCTGGCTTCCTTTGCTGACATCAGTGGGGTCCTTTTGTCCTTGGTCTTTTCTAGAAACATTCTGAGGTTCATATATTAATACCTTAGCCATTTTACTCCCTCACTTTTATTTTCTCTGGCTGTAAGCCAATAGTCTTTTCAGATTTTCCTTCCTTTCATATTCATGACACTTGGGGCCAAGGGAGCCCATATTAGCATTCACAGTTATGTGTGACCATAGGTTTGTGTTCAGCCTGGGCTGATGAGTTTTTAGATATCAATTCTCATTCCTTATCCTTGCTCCTAAAATCCTCTGTGATGGTTATACAAGTACATTTTTTAAAATTTATTTTATTTTTAATTATGTGTATGTTTGTGTCTATGTGTGGGTATGTGCACATGAGTGTAAATGCTCTCAATGGCCAGAAGAGGGCACCAGATCCCCTAGAGCTGAAGTTACAGGAGTTTGTGAGCTGACTGACTTGGGTATTGGGAACAGAACTCACATCCTATGGAAGAGCAGTATATTCTCCTAACTGCTGAGCCATCTCTCTAGCCCTACAAATACACTTTTTCATAGGGATGTACTAAATAGCGTATGAGGCATAGCTGTACAAAACTGATTCCCTACATATCCAACATTCAAGTCTAACTGAATGTTTGTACCCAAACCAGCATCTTCAATCAGAGCCCTTGCTGGCCCTTCCTTGGCTTGCGACTACCCACCTCCAGGGCTCTGCATGGAGGTCCCTGCCCTCCAGCACCCCCTGGGGGAGTGTTGCTGGTTCTAAACTGCACAAGCACAAAAGGGAGCTGGGCTACTCCTCCCTTGGAGTCCCATGGTCCCACTCTGGCTGGCTCCACCTGCCTCGGTTGAAGAGTTTGCCAGGTATCCAGGACACTGGCTGCTACCTTCACTCCTCCTGGTTCTAGGGCCGGTAGCAGCTCTTCACTGTTGTCCATCTCTCCACTGTCTCCTGTCCTGGTTGAGGTGCACAGCTTGCCCAGTCAGTACCACTAAGGATTCCTGTGCTGAATTACATTTTATCTGTTCCAAATCTCCAGAGAAGTTTCTGTCTTCCTGACTAGACCCTACCAGAGAAGCGCATTTACAGATGAATCTCCAGTTTCTCTGTGCTCTGGGCACTGGTCTTCAGTCCCTNACAGATGCCATCTTGCTTCCAGCTCTCCCTCAACCCCTCTGCTGCCCAGGCTTAGTTGCCTTGAGCTGTGAACATGCATCCTCTGTGGGCTGTGGCTAAGTCCCCAGATGCTAGGATAAAATGCCAAAAGTTATTGCTGTTGCTCTCAATGTCACACTGCCACTGGAAGAGTACAGTCAGGATTCTTGAGGAGAGGAGAGGAGAGGAGAAGAGAGGAGAGGAGAGGAGAGGAGAGGAGAAGAGAGGAGAGGAGAGGAGAGGAGGCAAGGTTGTCAGGAGGAGCCAGTGCAAACACAGTGCAGAGAGCAGACCCTTTTGCAGCTGTGGGACAAGGCTCTCATGACTATATCTGTCTGCTACTGCCTATGGCCGCCATGGTTTCCTCCACCCTGCTACTACTGCCTCTGTCTCCAGCCACCATGTAGCCTGAATCAAAAAAAGGAGAAATCCAGCTGAGCACCAGTGTTCATCACTTCCTATTTCCTGACTGCAGCTGCAACCTGACCAGCTGCCTCATGCTTCTGCTCATGCCTCCCTGCCATGATGGGCTGAACCCTAAGGCTGCAAGCCCACACAACCCTTCTCCTTTTAGCTGGTTTTGTATGTTTCTGTATTTGGTCACAGCTAAGAGAAAAGTCACTGTTTTGTCCACTCAGCCATGATGCACACTTGCTGTTAACTCCTCAAAGCATGGCAGAGAGCAAGCCAAGGCCTTTAACAGGGTGAGACTCATGGAGATTTGAGGGAGATTTGACAGGAGAACCATCACAAGAAATTTTTGGAGTTGCTGTTTCATGTCACCTTGAGAACCTAGCTGTTGAGTTTCCTCTCCTGGCTCCTGGCCCATCTGCTGGCTGGAGATTGTTTATTACCAGGGAGGCTTCACCATGGTCTCACCTAAGACCCAACACAATGGCCCCCAAGCAAGTGACACAGTCNTCTTGAACAATAGGACTTCACACTCTAGTCATTTACATCTCACACTTACTCATGGGGGGTGTGGTCTAGCCCTGTTTTTTTTTTCCCATGGCATCAATACACGCATTAGGACATGCATTAGTGAATGTCTGTAACACTACATGGTGGATATTAACTGAACTGAATGTCTTTTTATAGCTCCCAATCCTCCTGAGATTCTGAGCTCCCCATTCCTGTTCTCTTCAAACAAGAGAAGCATGTGCACATACACACACATGTGCACATATACACACATGCACACATGCAAGTACAAGTGCATGCACACATAGGTTCATCTTCCTGGAAGTACAATGATTAGCAATAATTAGNGCACACCAGTCAGTCTGAATGCATAGTTACAAAAACATATTTTTGAACTCATTTTGCAGATGTAATTTAAAAACTCTCCCTACATTTTAAGATGTGTCCCCAGTGGCCACTGAAATGATTTGCCTCCTCAGAATTATATTGTCTCGATATTTCCTTCCTGCAGCATCTTCTTTTTCCCTAGAAAGCCCTCTCTGTGAGCTGTTTAATTATGCAAATATGAGCAAAAGATGATGAGCTGGTCATGAGCCCCAAGGCAAAGGCAAATCTCCCTTTTCCACCAAGGAAACTGCTGATAACCTGGATGACAGGGGGGGCCGTGGGGGTTAAATTAGGAAATAATTTGGAAATGTGGAAAATTGGTATTAGCAGGTGCTCTTTCAGCTAGCCCTCAGCTCTAAGTATTGTTCATAGAGAAGTCAGTACAGGGAAAGTTCAAGACCCTTTCTTATGACTTCATGGTCAGGCCCCCTAATCTCTTCCCAGACATACCCCCATCTCCCATTTATTGAGGTTTTTCTGTCCAATTGTTCGTACTTTTATCTATGGAATTTATATACCAGACACCTTCGCACAACTGTGCAGATGATTTGAGACAGAATATGTTCCCCCTCAAATCTGGCTNTATTCCATTCAGTGTTACGTTTCAAGATCCTCATCGCTGTGTGTAAGCTCGATCATGCATCTAGCCTGTTTCTTGACACAGCGATGTGCTGCTCCATCAAACATACTTGCTCTTCCNGGAAACAACCCCAAACAGATGAAATATGGGCCATGCTTTTCAAGATACTGGGCACTTAGCCTGGGAGCAAGGATNCTTCTGAGACAGCCACAAACAACAAGGAGACTTCTTGCTCACTCTTCCTTTCTTCGGAGAATTTCCACCATGCAAAACACAGTGGGGACAGCAGAGCCCAGTGGACACTTGAATTGAGAAGAAAGACAACCATTGTGGCTGGAGCTTGAAGGACTGAAGGCCAGCAAGGAAGAGCTGCATGGAGTTGAATCTGGAGATGCACAGGGGAACCGCCTCAGGTATTGACTTGACACTTACCNTCACGTGCACTTAAAGGACCCTTCAATCAGGCAANGACACTCTTAACGATTAGCAGTGTTGGGCCTGGGAGCCCACCTAGGACTGACAGGGGTGCCGTTNCCACCAGCTGGGTTCCCACACTGCACAACCTGCAGGACGTTGATCAGAGTTCACAGACAGCCTCACCACAACCCCAGGAATATAATTAGCACCAGTCTGATTATTCACAGTCCCAACTAAAGATCTTAATGTCAAGACCCAGAAGATCTATGCATGATCCAAGCAACTTACCTGCATCCCAGCAAAAAAACCCAANCCAAACAAACAAGCACATTGAAAGTACATTGTCAGNCTTTGATTGATGTGACAAAGACCCAAGAGGACAGCTTAGAAGGAGGGTGTGTTCTTCTCAGCTTACGATTTCAGTCCCTGCTCAGCTGACTTCACTGAGAGTCAGGCTACAGAGATGGCTCAGTGGTTAAGCTGCTTTTGCAGGGGACCCAGAGCTAAGTTCTTAGTACNCAGTACAGGTGGCTCATAACCACCCATAACTCCAGCACCAGGGTACCAGAAGCCCTCTTCCAGTCTCTGCAGGCACTGCAGTCATGTGCATGTGCACACACGTAATTAAAAAACAAAACAAATCTTTAAAAAATGAANGTGTTTGAGAAAACGTAAACCATTACAGACATGCCTGGTGATGCTATGTGTTTGTGTGCTGCCAACCGGAGTGTATGCTGCTCACTATTCTACTGTTTCCCTGTCTGTGTGCTGTCTGTTCTGCATCTGTCCCTTGAGATAGATCCACTCTTAAATGGCAGTCATCTGCAGGGTACTAATCTCTTTTGGCTGTACAAAGAGTTTATGTGGTATTTATTTATTTATTTATTTATTTATTTATTTATTTATTTTGCTGAGTATGGGCTACGGCAGGGATCAGAAGATGCAAGGACAGGAGAAGAATGGCGTGGGGTCAGTTATTCGCCAGTGAGGATATCAGCTCCTTTTGCACGTGAGTCTCAACTCTTCGCTGTTGTCCTCACGTGAACAGTGAAGTGTTTCTTTACTAACTCCCATTCTGGGAAGTTAGACTCTTCAGCAGTCACACTTTCCACGGAACCAAATTTACATTTAGGTCTTTCTTGGGCAAGCTGCAAGATTTTCAAGCCCTTTCATTCCTCTTTTTGTTCATAATTCTTACTGTAAATCTGGCTATCAGCAGCTAGTAGTAACCACACGNTGCCTTGACACTTTACCCCCACGGGTGACGAGTCCAGTACTTTTAAATGCAGCCTCACGTGATACCTTAAGGCACAGACAAACTATAGAAAAGCTATTTGCCACAGTATCCCTGGGACAGCCTCCGATCCAATGTCAGAGTCCTCATTCCCACCTGAGATCTCACAGGTACAAACTTTCTTTTGTAAAGATTTAAATTTAGCTCATGTGGGTACTCAGGGGTCACGAGGAACTTAAGCACCGGATGAGGAGTTAGGGAACGTTAAGACAGCCAGGACATGAACAGGAAATCAGCTCCCACTCTGCAACAAAGAGCAGGTTTCTAAGTCAGAATGTCTGCATCCACTTTACACTTGTTCTTGGAAAGTCCTGGGTAAGTGACATTAGATCTGTGTCTCTGCTGCCTATGTTACTATCACAAAGCTTCTCTGGAAGGTGGTTTGTATCAGTGTGTTCCCNTCCCCATGAGTTATTATCAACAATCCAAGGGAACCAGGCCTGGGCAGACTCAGGGGACCCCTGTCTCCATTCCCACAGTATCCTTTCACTTGAGACTTTGATAATTTCTTTCTTTCCCACTCTCCAGTGTGAGCAGCACCCGACTGCTCCCCTTCCCACTGGCCTGCCCCAGGTGTGACTGCACCACTGTTAGTGAGCTGATCAAGGGTTTCTAAACTGCCCAAGGCATCCTGGTGAAGGTGATTCTTCAAACACGTTTTTAAGTCCTCAGCTTTTGATGGCTCTTATCTCCTAAAAGGTAAGTGAACACTTCAGGCAGTGCTGTATGGAGTGGTCAGCATGAACAGGACTGGGACAGGGACAGGCCACTTGAGGAACATTGTCCTAGCTTTGGTCACAGTCACAGGCCCTGATTCTTCTCTGTACAGGTAGTTGAACCCGAAGAACATCTGCAAGACAATTTCATATAAACCAAATACCATGTGTTTCCTTGGCGACCATCTTGCAGGCCAGGAAACCATAGGAGTCACTGCCATTCTCGCTGGGCACAGGATGATGTAGCTGCAGCATCCTGTTGGCCCCGCCTTCCAATGACACCTATAACTGCTTGCCTGACAGACTGTTGAACCCAAGGGTGATGCTTACAGNANCATCTTCTACAAAAAGCAGAACATTCTACAGAGTTATCTTGTTATCAAAGCTATGATGAAGGGCTTTAATTGCACTTCTGTTTTTTTAAACAATCTCCCTGTTTTCTTTCAGGGAGCTTTCTTTATCCATTTCATGACGTTTTTGTGAAATTCCTAGATCAATGCTCCCAGTTTGGTTGGAACCTCCAGCTCACTCCTGCACAGTCTGAGAAGCCCCATCTCTCTCTCTCTCTCTCCAAACCCCACCCTCTTAGAGAATCTCCAATAAAGAAAAGGCATCAAAAAACCTAGTTCTGTATTCTTGGCGGCTGCGGCAGCTCCTCCCCTGAAGTTGCCAGTGGCCCAAGTCCCCACCTAAAGTGCTCTGTTTTTGACCATACTTGGGCACAAACCCAGCTTGCAGTGGACACGTCNTCACCCCTAGCCTACAGGCTNTATGAACTCCCTGCTTTNGTTCTGGTGCCTGACTTCTCCAGCCTCAATCTCTGGGACTGGAGAACTTACCTGGGAGTTGCTTTGCTCAAATAAACCTGTTCTTTTACTTTTTCAGTTTGGCTTGATCTGGCTAACAGCATCGGCGGAGAAACCTATTACCTGGGTACAGAAAACCTATTACTCCCTCCTTCCCCCAAAAACCTAGCTCCTCTCAGTTTACACCTGCTTTGTTTGTTTGTTTGTTTGTTTTTGGTTTTTTTTGGCCTTGGAAGTTCACTTTTAGAAACTTTAAAACACTCTCACTTACCCCAAATACTTCTCGTTATGGATTTTACGAATCAGAACAGAGATCTTGGGGATGGGCCAGTGTATTCACTTCTGTTACCGTGACAAAATATCTGAGAAAAGCTGTTTAGAAGAAGAAAAGGTTTATTTGGGCTCCTGGATCTGGAGGTTTCAGTCCTTGGCTGGCCCCATTGCTGTGGGCAGGAGGGAAGTCAGAACATTATGGGGTGTGAACACGTGAAGTGGCACAAACTGCTCAGTGTAAGACAGGACTGACGGGAAAGGGGGAGGGGGAGGAGGATGTCAATCTGTCTTAAGATATGCCCTTCAAAAGCACACCCCGTTACCTAGTTTCTCCAACAGGACCCACCTGCTAATGGCCTGTTCCCCTGTGAAGTCAGCAATAGATGAGGTCACTGACAAACAGCAGTCAGCTAGTGACCAAGCCTTCCACATGTGGGCCTTCCTGGGGACTCTTCGTATCAAACCGCAGCAGGCGATGCCTCTGGTCATTAACTTCTTGAGGCAAACTTCAGCAACACTGCTGCCATCTGAAAAGTCTGAGTATTCATTGTTTCACAGAGAAGAAAAAATGACCAAATCAATGAACCAAACTTTTCCNATCAAATTCTTAAGTATTGTACTGGCCTTCCAGGAAACTCTGGACATGTTTCAAACGAAACAGAACAGAGAAAGAATGAAAGCCCAACTTAATGGTGTTTTTACGACTCCAGATTGTCCTGAGGACCACGCCTGCTCAGTGGGATGATGTGGCGGTTCACCAAAGGGCATCAGCCAGAGTGCTGCTTGCCTTTTTTGGAACTTTTGTACTTGGTACTTTTAAAACTTCTGTTTGGAGCTGGCAGCCACAGGAGTTTCTGCAAGTGTGAGCATTTTTCTCTGTTCCTTGCCTCCTTTCCCTATGCATCGAGTTAGCTATACACAGACCTGGTGACAGTGGGCAGAGCGGGGCAGAAGCTGAGACCAGTCACCCATGAAGTCTCATCTCTGCCTGGACTCAGTTTTCTTTAATGTGAGTTCAGTAATTGAATAAATGAGGGAGACAGACCATGGCGACGGCTTCCAGGAAGGCATCGCTCTTCCCGGAGCTCTCAAGGCTCATTACATGAGTTTTCTGTATACAAACTGCACAGATTATGTATGCTTCCTTGGTTGGGTTCTCACAAACATGATTCAAATAATGAGTGTTGGGAAAAAAAATGAAGAAAGAAAAACTGTCTAAACATCATACTGTCAAATTTCTTTGGGAAAGCATATTGAGTCAAAAAATCTCTTTGATTATTTCTTTTTAAAAAGCAAGTTGCTACTGTCGGGTTTTAAGCTTTTCTTGTAAAAGCTGGTTGACTTTCATCTTCTGTGAAGGCACCAAGCATACATCAGGAAAAGGAAAGTGACTGTCNGGTGTCTGCCTTCAGGAGGGCGTGTGTGACATTGTCATAAACACTAAGCCCCAGCCTGCAGGGTGAGGCCAGGCTTCCTTCCCACCTCCACGGCCTGGTTTATGTCACTCCCATCNCTTCTGAGAAAGGANTATCCATCATTATCTCCATCCCTACCTTCCTTTGACANCACAGAGTCCTCAGTGGTTTCCTTTCTTAGTTCTGACACCAACAGTGAAGAATGGAGGACTCCCAGGCACAAAGCCTGAAGCCAGTAAGTATTGTGAAGCCCCTTTGGGTGTTTGCAGCGCTGTCTTGGCAAGTANCGTGTTTCCTGTGCTTTGTACAAGAAAGGGAAATGACAAGGCGAATGACAAATGTCAAAGTCATTAGGTCAACAGATCATAACCCAGATGTTTACATTTACATGATTATGGAAGCAAACTGGAGCATCCGCGTGGTGTTCTGAGGCACAATGGAATACACTCCATGTCGTGGTGAAAATAAATACTTTAAGTCATTGTCATCACATTAGTCACATAAAGNAGGGATATAAAAGGATATGGTAGCATCAGTGTGCAGTCACTGGGGCATCTCCAGCAGCAGNTGTGGTGTCAAGATGGGTGGCTGGTGAGGAGATCTGGGTCTCTATGGAAACAAGCCAGCTGCAGGTTCATGACCAAAACAGTCCAGAGGTCAGAGCTTACAGAA